>JAOBAS010000057.1:14893734-14907287 GCA_025311575.1 Elanoides forficatus
ACCCCCCCAAAAAAACCCCAACCCTAAAACACAATCAAAACCCAAAACACCCTCAAGAAAGGATAAAGAGAAAAATGGCACTTTTGACTTCTCAGTAGAATTATAATTTTTTACTGTGAAATAATGCAGTAAAGGCCTGTAAGAGAACATCTAAAAAGTAAGGTTCAACTGCGTATTTCTCCATCACCCTTATTTCTAAAGATGAATATGCTTTTACTATATTGAGCTGACTTTTGTAAAAATTGCGATATATAATGCTACATGTTCCTGCTGCTCTCTGAGCTAAAATTGCACTTTCAACTCTAGCCAACTGGGTTCAAGATAAATTAATCAAAAGCTCCTTGCCGTCTAAACGGCGAACAATTCTTGTTACGCAGGATGCTCTCAAGTAGAGCAGAATGCAAGGCGGGACCACACCAAAGTGTGCTTCCTCGAAACCAGCAAATCCCTTGGGCAGAGAAACACAAGAGTTTTGTGTCCATTTTCTCGAATCGGCAACATCATTAGGGGCACTTTGCAAACTACTGCTATGGGAGCCTGTGCCCAGGAGAGGGCACTGTCTAACTTCCAAACATTCAAAAAACCCCAAACCTCAAAGTCAATTCCTAGCGTATACGCTCTAATTAAAAACATCAGCCTGCTAAGAACCTGCTAGATGTAATTAGCAAATAGTGAATGTTTTGTGGTTAGTGAAATGTCATCTTGTATGGGCAGTCTAAATTACACTTGCACCATTAGTCATACAAGTTAGCATACACCGTGATGGCACCCGCCCTAGCCTTTAATTTGACAGATTCTTCAGTGAAAGACAACCATTTTTGTTGGAAGCAATGCTAATTATCGGGTATCTTCTGCAACCTCTTTTTAGAAGAATCCTCAAAGACGTTTTATGGAAGTGAAACGCTTGAGAGCCATGCTCAGCATTTAGTAATATTGAGGGCCAAAAGAGTGGCAATGGTAAGTGCACTGAAATATGGGACTTTCTTTTCTGTACGTACCATGTAAACCATTTAAACTTATGTAACATATAAACTTATGCACAGGCAGTACCTACACACTTATAAGTATGCCATTTATTTGTAATATTAACACTTCAAAATGAAATTATAAAAGGCCAAGGCAGACGCAATCAAAATCTCTCACTCACAAATGAAACACCACTCTTTCCATTCGCATTAGAGAAAATGTACTGACAAAGTATCAGTCTTCCAAGTGGAGGGATGTAAAAGCTGCTAACTTCCTAGTTGTGGCAGGTAGGTGGCAATTCCTCACAAAGTCAATGACTAACTTATTTTGCTAATGTCATCTGCCAAGCCCGGCGAGCAGGTAGGTAGAAGCTGCTCATGTTTTCAGAGAAATCTCATGTCTTAAAACAGTTCAACAGTTCTTGAAAGCCTTGTTGTAAATGTGATTAATGTAAAAAAAAAAAAGAAAAAAAAAAAAGAAAAAAAAAGAAAAGAAAAAAAAAGAAAATAAAGTACCATATAGTTTTGAGCCATGATCCTTCAAATTCTCAGGATCTGTAAATCTTCCCTTAGAGCAGGATGAACTGCAGAGGTTCCTCTTGATTCCTTCCTTGCCTATGCAAAGCATCACCTACTGCTATGCTTCCCTCCAGTTTACATATATATTTTCACGTCCTGATATCTTGTACTCTTTTACTAGATCGTAAGTGTCTTGTTCTGTATTTGATATAGCAGGTTAGGCCAAATTAAAAAAAAAAAAATAAAAAATGCTGCTTTCCAAAATATAACTGCAAGCTGGGAACTGCTAAATTCTAGTCTTGTTACTAAGTGGTATGTTGTGAAGCCTTTGGCAAGCCATCAGGTCTTGCATCCACACAATTGTGAAGATACAATGTGCAAATTCCCTCTACTTTGAATTCAGTGGATGTAGGTTTGAAAGAGCTGGGTATTATCATTCCACTAAATATTATCATGCAAACATCATACAAAGTGGTTGAATGTGATTATACAGCTGTATCTCTTCATTAATAGATCTGTCCGTATTTTGCTATGCTGTGGAGCAGAATGTTGGCTGCATGGGACTCTGAATTACATATTGAATGAGTTCTTCAGGCCATAACTGTGTAAATTTACAGTACACTCAACTATTCCTCCACAAATAAAACCCGTCAGCTGAAGGTTTGCAACAAGAGCAGAGAGAGGTTGTAGCTTTTGAACTTTCACTGAATTTGTAGATATCACTATTTATTGGAGAGGTTAAAAAATCACTTCTTTGAATTTCTGATTTTTATTTTTTTTTTAATTGGAAGAAAGCCTAATTCTTGTTCATTAGGGTTTTCTTTGGGTATTTTTAGGCAACTAGCCCTCATTCACCATAGGGCTAAACTCATTTGCCCACTTGTAGTCCTCCACTGCCTTATGAAAAGCCCTTTACCCTGCAAGGCTTCCAGCTGCTGACTTCCAGTTCAACAGCAGGACACTTAATGGAGGTGCCTGGATGTTGCTGCTTACATTTTCCCTGCCCTGAGACATTTGAGTCTGCAATGTTTAATAAGGTGCTATACTGAAATACACATGGTAAGATCTAAAATTAACCTAAGAATATTAAAAATTTTTGGTGGACTGCTTCATAGCTTGTGAAGGTAAAGAAACCCAAATCCTTTCTGCTTTGAATGGGCTCCTTAGCAGCAGGACTGTCAGAGAAAGACTCAATGAAGACAGCAACTGCCACAGCGGACTGCAGAAAGAGAAGTGATGTATGGGCCTTTGGGCTCGAAAGGCCCAGAACATCTCTCAGGTACGTATATTGTTAAACTAACCTTCATTTCGCAGAGGTAACAAAACCCCTGAACCAATAATCTTGATTTTCCTAACAGCAGGCCTTCCCTCTTGATAGATGGTAATGTCAGGCTGATAAATTAGTTGTTCAGCAAGTATTTTTCATTCCTTCCTCTTCAGAAGTAGAGACTGGAGTGGGAGACAACTATCACAAGCATAAAGAAAGAGTTGCTAAAGAAAAGGAAAGTCACTGCAATTGTTTTATAAGCTTGACTTAACTTTTACTCTAGAAGCTCATATTTTCTCAAGTTTTTTTTTCAGACAAATGCATTTCTCAAACACTTTTTTCCTGTATGCTCTCTGTCAGGTCGAAAAATAATTTCTGTTTTAAAAGCTTTGCTGTTTTTAGATATAAGTCACAAGTAAATATCCTAGGTAACAAAATATCTCCAATTAAAAAAAAAAAAAAAAAAGAAGTGGTTCTAAATGTCAAACTTCACATGTTTTTAGCTCTCAAAGACTTATGACTTGGGAACTTTAAATCTGTCCACACCCTGCATAGCTTAATATTGTTCAGTGTTTTGTTTCTGGATTCTTTTCCAACCATACCGCCTTTGACGATGGTGCTGTGGCTTTTGCATTTTAACGTTGCTGCGTGGTAAGAAAACCAGCTTAGCTTAGCTAGCAGCCTTGCGTAAAGGAGTCCCGTACGGGAGACGATAGTCCTTAGAGTCTCTCGCTGTGCCTCAAAAGCGAGGCAGGTGGGTCGCGTACCCAGGGACGCCGCTGCCTGCCCCTCGGCAGACCCTGACCCCCCCAGAACGGCCGCTTGTGGCTTTAGCCTTGTGAAGTCCTGCTCTGGGTCATGGTTTTGGGAAACTCCTAGAAAAGCAGGAGGAGTTTCCTGGTTATCTTTTTACGTTTCAGGTTAGGTTAGGCAAAGAATTAAAGCAATTCAATGTGTGTCATAAAAGAATATTTATTGATAAGGAATATATTAAGAACAGGAACCTCCTGGAGTTCTGTAAATGACTCTGTGCCCAAGCAACTTCAAAGCTGGAATAATGTCTTTATTAGTTAAGGAAGACAGTTTCAAGCCATTACAGCTTCCACAACATTTTCCTCCTTCCCATACAAAATCCAGAGGCAAAGCAGCAGCAAACTGAAAGTGGGACTCAGGCGGCTCCTCTGAGTTAGAACACGGCTGTTGTCAAACTCATTCTGCTAAGCAGTTACTTGAAGGTAATGACACATCCAGCCCACCCATGCCTGTGATGACAATAATTTTCTAATACAGCACACTTGCAATAGCACATCTCCCTTTTCATTTTGCTTTCTTTTACCTGTGCAAGCTGTAGAAATAACTGACCTTTTATTTATTTATTTATTTATTTATTTTTAACCTGAAGAGTGTTGGCCCGACAAACGAAAACTTTTAAATCTCTTGCCATGGAGGTTTTGTTATAAATCCTGTTTTCTTGTTCTTTCTGAACAGAATATAGTGGGTTTGCTTTGGTCTCTTGCGGCTGCTAGTCCACGTCAAAAACTCCTGCACATAAATCACAGCAACCAGCTGCAGCCCCAGTACCTTCTCCCAGCCTCCCTCCCAGTTGCACCGCACAAGGCTTTCTGTACAAGGGGAAAGCAGACTGTGTCCTGGATTCTAGATAATGACAAATAACACACTTTTTTCCAAAAGAGGTTAACTCTGGGGAGCTGTAGCAAACAACTTACTGTGTCAGATCACACTTGAATGAAAATATCAATAATCTTAAAGAACAGGTTTGGCAATTCAGTTTACACACAAATTATGTCTATTCAACCTCTTGCAGCTATTTCAGCCGTAACTCTTCAGCCAATTGGTTTCTTCAGGCAGAGCACTTAATGAATAGTGTTAGAAACTGTGTTTTACTATGATGTCTCATAATACCTGCTCTTTAACTGCTTTGGAAAGAGGGATTGTAGTGTTTTTGCAATCCTTAGATAATTTAAGGACATATAGCAAGTTCTCAGCTTTGGAGTCACAAGTATATATTAAATAATAAGTTGTGGGTTTATTTGCCATTGGTGAGCCTGACTACTCTTTTCCTCCCTTTGCTCTTTCTTCATAAGCAAGCCTCCCATGGACTGAGGAGGTTGCAGGGAATTATTCGGGCAAAGAAGTATTTTGAAGACTACTGTAGAGATGCTGCATATGGAAGATACTTCATAAAAGTAGAACTTTTGGAAAGTAGCAGGCACAGTGTCACCTACACCTGCTAGGTGGATATTAAGGAAATTGAGACTCCAAATAACAAACAACAAATAAACGCTACATCTTCCTCTGGTGAGCTTTACTCGTCAGCACACCCTGGAAACATTAGCAGTTCTAAGATTTTAATGAACTAACCAGTTCTGTCAGATCACACCGTATGATGGAAAAAGTCATTTGGAAAAGACCCAGGCTAGTTTGTCAAGGATGTGGATAGGGAAAACTACCATTCCCATGAAGCAATGTGGCACAACAGGATAAATACAGTCAAAATAAACCACATCTATTACGTGAATCGAAATATTTCAATTTGGTTCAAAGTCATGTGAAACCATTTCTCTGTTTAAATTTTTACCAGGAAAGCCACTAAGCACCACTGAAAATTGGAGTCCTGATGAACTGAACCAGTTGATTACTAATAAAACAGATAAATAAAATCAACACCAACTTTCCTTTTTACTGCAATAAAGCCTCTGACCATACGAAGTTATTTCATGCTTATTCACACTGGGGTTTTCTATGCAAACAATGATATATGTATAGTTTAGATGTGCTTCTGCTTTAAATCATGACGTCCCCACCTCATGTTGTGAAGATCTTGCAATGGACAGAGAAAATACTAGTTCTTAGCATATCCTCAGAAATAGCTGATGTTTGCCATTTAATTAAGTATCACATGGACTAATATCTGTTTATATAATTTAAAAGTCCTAACACATCAAATAATTCTACTGCATAAAAATGTGAATGCGTGCTGTTTCTAACAGCACTAAGTTTTCTCTTTTTATACTGCAGCCATTACACCATTAGTCTTTCTATTTCTCTTGCATGTGTGAGTTAGTCCCGTTTTCCAAAGAAAGCCCTGAAACAAAATCCATGGAAACAAACCCCTCTCATTCACAAAGATGCAAATGGAGAAACTCGATCGCTTGTCTGTGACAAATATGCCATACTCTTGGACCACACGCATGCTGGAACCTGCTGCCATTGATCAGCTTCCTTTCTACACGAAAGGCAGACAGGCTTTTTCAGTATATACCGCTACGTAATTGCATACCGATGGACAACACTTAGTGAGGGCAGCTGCACGAATGCCACCAGTGGAATAAAAAGAATCCAGCTAGCACTGCATATGTGCTACGTGATTTTGAAGGGAAAAAAAAGTATAGAACTTGCTCTTGTTCTCCTAAATAACACCTGCTCGAGGGCTGGCTTTACGTCAGCTATCACTCTTTAACAGGAAAATGGCCTGGCCAGGCTGGAGGAAGAAGCAGACCCTGATGTCTTCATCTGGGTTTGAGGTAGGCACAATCCTGGGCATCACAAAACGTGCTTCTTCCAAAACAACTTCCTCCTCAAGAGCAATTAATCATCAAATTATTTTGGTTTCTTGCATGTTTTTGTCAAGAGGAGATGCTCTTGAGTACTGGAAAGCCTGGACAACAGCAAGGCTGAAATGATTTATCTTCTTGCAGCAGCCACATGGGCCTCATTTCTCTAGTCCACCTTCATTCTCCTTTAGTTGTAATTTCTATAGTTGCACTGTACAGGGTCTTGCCAGCAAAACTTCTAGGAGATTTAAGGCTTCTGTATCTGGAGCCAAATACCTGAGGTCAGCAAGCAGGGTATCAATCCTCATTACTAGCATAATTGTGAATTTCCTGATCAATTTGCACAACCTACCCTCCTCCTGCTGCACGCCCACCAATATTGTAATTTTTGTTTTAATTTTCTAAGTGCTCTGAGAGGCATGGGACTTGTGACATTTCTTAAAAGTAGAAGAAAGTGAAGGAAAATTTCACCTTGCTCCACAAAAGCCCCAGGAACGGAGAACCGTTGTCTACAATGTTTGTGGGTTTTAACAGTTTTTGCAGGTCTCAAAGCAAGGACTAAAAGCAGAGTTTGAGTGACAGTAGAAATATAAGGTACGACAGCTGCTGGTTACGGGAACAGAGACAAATATTCATTCTGCAGTATTTAGGATACAAACTGTGCAAGGAGAGACGTGGCAGGCTGGTGTCTCTGGCAGTGCAGCTCTCTGCAGAAGTGTGGGGTGCCAGCCTGACCAGCAGCCCCACTGCTCACCCAGTCCTCTGCCCCTCCAGACTCGAGGCTGCCGGTCATCCCAAGCCGCACCACGGCTTTTTAATGTGGATACCTGTCCACAAGGGACCAGGGTGAGTCTGCAAAACCCCTTTTCACTTGTGATTTGGAGCTAGAATTTTAATCCAGGTCTGGGGAAGGAGAAGAAGAAGAAGAAGGTGTGTTAACCCTTGCACTGCATAACCCATCATCAGGTCTAAAGAATACCATTTCAGCTATAGGCTTTGATTTTTATTGATGCAATAATTTGTAAGTGCTGTTGCAAACTACTGGGTAATAAAACAGTGATGGATTTTTAGAAAGGGCTTCGTGCAGTGTTTACTTTCAGTTCTTTGGCATCTAAATGGCAACCCTTTAAAAATGTGTTATAATTGCAGACATATGAAAATGAGTATTATTTATAAACAGTCCAAAATGAATGGCCTTAGGCACTAAATATTGCATGAGTACATGTCCAGCCAGTTTCCTAAATGTATAGTGTACTCTCTCAATGGAGTTTAAAACCATACTATCTTAAATGAAGTCATATGGATTATCTAAAGTGAGAAGTGGGGGGGGAACCACTGTAAAATCTTTCTTTCACAAAAAATATTTTTTAAAAATGTTAATTTGGGATCATTACTCGAAAAACCCACAAGAAGTGGGAAAGAGTAGAAGAGCCACCCATAATGAATCAGAGTAAAGATCCACTATTCCAGCATCCTGTACCCGAGAGTATTCAATAGCAGGAGGGCAAACGTCTAGACACAAGAGTCAGAGTCCCTGAAAACAGCCTTAATTTCATGATCAAAATGTTGACAGACTTTAAACTACAGCAATGCCAATAATAAAAAGCAAGATCGTATGGCTGTCCTCTGCAGGCAATTAAGCTGTCTGTTCTAACAGGATGTACATATAAAACAGGACCAGTAATCATTAGCACAAGAAAAAATAGCCTTCTGACAGAAGTTCATCAATGTGATTTTTAACAAAACGTGTGCATTTATCTGAGAAGTTAAAAGATGGAAAATTTATTGGTATGATAAAAAGCAGCTAGGTGAGCTTATCCAGTTGAAGGCTTTGCCCCCAACTTGCTATCTTTTATCTTCTCCAGGTTCCAAGATAATCAGAGATAGCTATGACTAAAGTTTGACAAGAGTTATTTGTTTTGGGTTTGGTTTTTTTTTAATGCATTAGATTTTGGATAACAAGTATATTAAACTTTATTTTACATAAAGTATTCTCCTAAAACACTTTGTAGTATGAGATGATAAAGTTCAAGTGTTAAATAATGAGAGAATTTAAGAGGCATGGAAAAAACAGAGGAAAATAATAAAAGGCAAAGGGAATAAGGCAAAGTTGTTTCCACCCTAGGCAGTCGTTTGATGATGAAGTGAGGATTTTTTTCAAGGCTGTGATGGCAGGCAGAGTTTCTTTGGTGTCCAAGGCAGGTAATAGGATGACATGGGGTGGCTGGTCCTGTAACTTTTCTATTTCCTCTGAGTCAGTCTCTAAAACTAAAACCTGTCCTGATGAGTGTGAGAGAAAAGCTGACTCAGTGGGAACAGTAATAACTTTTAAATGTCCTGCTGAATTGTATCCCCTTATATCACAGTAAGGGATTCTTGTAAAATCCATTTCCATTTTTAATCTTTAGGTCAGTATCGTATGGAAGGAATAGCTGGGAAGCAGAAAAAGATTGTTGCTGTTGAGATTAGGACCTGACCTCTTCAAGGGTGTGTATATGGGAAGCTGGATGCTGGTAATGAGAAGATAATCTCCTAGAGGTGGGCTGCTGGCACCTACCCAGCGACTCTGCAGTAGCTGAAGAGCAGGTTCCAGTAAAAGGCTGAGCTGAAAGAGGAGGATATTCCTTTTTCTCCTCAAAACAAAAGCCCACAACACTCCTCTTGCCCCATGTTTCCACAGTCACCCTTTCTCATCCCATCACCTCCTCCCCATCCTGAGAGACCTCCTGCAATTTCCAGCACCTCCAGGACTAGACCTCCAGCACTCAGCTCAGGCGAGAGGCAGCCTGAACCCTGTTAACATGGAGATAGACACCTTACACCTCTGTCTTTACACATAAAGTTGTGAAGGCTGGAATCTGCTAGGCCCCTAACAGAAGAGATCATCAAATGTTACGAAATTAATTTGAGGAGTGATCAGGAAGAAAAAAAAAAAAAACCACAACAAAATAAAGTACAACACTGCAAGAGAGATGTGGGAGAACTGGCTGACAGCAGCTACTTTCCTTCACCCATGAGAAAAATTCTTCTGCTGTAGGTTTAAGAACGGCATGACGAATAAGAACTACCTAAGAGAAGCAGTTTGCCATCCTGAATAAAATGAATCATTCCTAATATGATTAGCATGCTACATATTAGAATGAAACTGAAATGTAAGTTTGAAAAGAGCATTTGTTGAAAAGGCAGAAGAAAAAGGTTGACATGACATTTTCTGCATAAATGAAGACTTTGAAGGGAGAAGAAATCTGCTTTTTATGTTCACTTTAGAGATATTTCTATTAAAAAGCTATTAGTTACTCAAATGTCACTTTTATGAATAAAAACTTACCTTGGTGACATGGGAGATACTGCAGATGAGCTGTTGTTTGTGTAAAGAGCTGCAAACCCCCAGATTTTCATTAAGACAGACAAAAAATGCAGAACTACTAGCTCACCCTTTCACTAAGTGGGCATATGAAAAGCTCCAACAGATTATTTAAAATTACTAAGGCAAATCGTTAGATTGGTTAGACAGGAACAAAACCACATATCCCATAGAATTTTTACAGTTTTATTTATGAACTGACCATAAATGAATGATTCATAGACTGCACACACTGTGTTCAACAGAATTAAGTTTCCGTAGGTTAGACGGTGGGATGGAAAAGCAGAGGTTTCCAGGAGACAGGATTTCTGATTAAAAAAAGGCTTCCATTCTGTTTTCTTGGATTTTTTTTCTGTCTGTTCGTTTATTTAATTTGAATGGACTAGTACCTCAGAGCTGTTAGGCCAGGCTAGTCCCAGGAGCAAGGCTGGCCTGCTGAGCCAAGATGCTGGGATGCCTCCCAGGACTTGCAGGCTCTGAATTCAAGTGCTGCAGGAGGAGGCTTGGAAACCCTGCTGGAGCTTGACCCACCTATGTTCTGAGAGTTTCTGAGCTGACAACTGTAGCCTACAGGAAATTCAGACTTCCAGCTTTACTGATTAAGTGTGAAAGGCCCCACATGACTGTCAATATTCAAGACCAGGGCATTGTAAGCCTGGGGATCTCCACTGACTTGCCATAAATCTCAGATGTTTGATTTGCCAAAATGCTGTGAAGCCCATTTGTTCTGGGTGACACTATCTTTTACTAAAAATTCCTGACCTTGACATTTAGGTGCAGTTCCAGCTCTGCTACATCTGTTCTGTATGACTTTGGGGTACTTACTGACACTTTCTGTTCTAATTTACCTGCCATCAGGGCTCAGAGAAATTTGTCCTCCCATCCTCTGTTTTGTTTAATTAAACTGCAAGGGCAGCAAGTCAATGAGATTCCGCAGTTGAGACTCCCCAGCATCAGCTGAATGAATGAGTAGGCCTGGGTATATTACATGGTAAAACAATATGCAGGTATAATGACTAAAGTCCTGAAAGCAATATAGCTGTGAAGTGCTGTGTTAGATCGTCTGTACTGCTTCGGTACCAGAACTTACTCATTCCGAACCTCATCGGTGACATAACTGTAGGATGTGTTACATACTGTAGATCTATCATTACTTTTTCTTCTGTACAGACCAGATTAAAATTTCAACGGATCCTCCTTCTGCTGGAGGCCAGTAAATGTCACTGTGTATTAACAAGTATTGCTAGTTACATTTGTGATTGTTCATTTCTTCATTCACTATTTCTTCGTCTGTTCCTCAAAGAGGTTACTTGTTTTGGCAGGCTACGTAAAGAAGTGTGAAGAAAGGGGAAGATTTATTAATGCATTTATATAAAGGGTGTCAAGTTTATTTCAGTATAATCTGTAGGGCAATATTAGTTTCAACTTATTAGGAAAAGAATAAATAAAGCTTGAATGGCTAGACATGGGAAAGGGCCCTAAACAAATTGCTAGTGGAACCTTAGCAAAAAGCACCCTTGTTATCACTCCGGTCTAGGCTACACTTCTGCAATGAGGAAACTGCTTAGCACTCTGTAAGCTACGAGATGACTCATGCGCTTCAAATCAAGCATTTACATAACTGTTTATAGGCTGGGGGCGTTGGATCATAAGCTTCATGGTGGAAGAGAATAATTTCTGTCATGCTCATCACACACCTAAAACTTCATTCCTTTTCCAGAAATCTTCCTGCTTCTAGTAGGAATATCTTTGCAATGTTTGTTATAACATCCCAGATATCTTTTTACTTCCTTTTCTTTTCGCTATTGACTTGTAGCAAATATAGTGCTTTCTGGATGTTTGGTTTTGTTCTGGAAAGAAAAGCACGGGTAAAATGAAAAACAGCAAAGTAGTAAAGATAAAAATCAGGGAAAACATTTTGTCATTTAATTCATTGTATTAGAGAAAGAATTATAAATGGAAGAAAAACATGTGCTGGTAACTACTTTGTTAATCTTATATAGATTCTCCATGTCATTAACCTACTATCAAGACGAAATTTATCTGCATATGATCTAGAAATAGATGTACATGCTTGTGTGAATGTCCATGTGCTATTTAATGGTCCAGGTACTATTATTTCAACAGATTCCATGTTTCTTCAGTCAATATGTGTGTAAATCTTTTAAAATACACCCTAAAAGCATAATTACTGTTGTGAGTGTTATTATAATAGGGATGAATTTGGACCCTAACAATATAGCCTGATGAAGTTTTACTGGTTACAGATGATATTTGCTAGAAGATGCAGATGTGAAGAAATTGAAACTTTCATCACAAAGTCAGAACAAACACTTGTCCTGTCCACCCCTAATTAAAATCGTTCTCACTTCCATGTTATACAGCCAGTGTGTGCCCCATATATTGATTCACTTTTTTCCTATTTCTGCAGTCCAGTGGGAAACTTTGACCTGTTTCCTTTCCCAAAATTATTCATTTCACCTCTACTTTTACGGATAGCATTTCGTATGTCTATACAGCCTTCTTATTGACCATCTAAGGTGTTCTACAGTGCTGTTACACAGTACAACAACTTTCCAATGCAAATGGCTGGCTTTATGTTTTCTGCCCAGCAGAACGTTATAAATACACTTTTGCGATTGCTAGCATAACGAGAAACCAATTGCTGAAGTCCTGCCCAGGCTGACAGCAAACCTCCCGTCCTAGGCTGGGATTTCACCCACTGTCTTCACAGCACCACAGCATTTTGCACAGTAATATGCCATCTGTTGATGGCTGGCAAAATAACCCTCATCATTACCACTGCCCCACTCAACAGCTGTAGTAGTGTAATAAAATATAAAACCATTTAAGGCTCCTATTGCTGTGAGATAAATGCATGAGGACGGTCCATACCACTCCTTCCATGCAAAACTGTATCATCCTGGAATCTTTTACTATGGGTGAACAGTAGGCAAATGGAATTTAGGTGTTTCTGTGGACTAAAAAGAAGGGGTTTAGTCAATGTTTCACGCGTGGGTCACTGAACAATTTTCAATGCTCACAACAGTTACTGATGTGCTTCTTGTACTTCTGGCTCATGTTATCAAGGAGAGCCCGCTCGAATGCTGCCTGTCTTCCACCCTCAAATGTGTTTGTGACGATCACACAACAAAAGAGTGTGCTGAACTGGGAAAAGGAATATCAAAGTAGCTCCTTTGAGAGCTGAGAAGAAAGATTAAATCTTAGTCAGCTGGAGAGAGTGAGTAATTGTGAGGAAAGACAAACCAAATCAACCCATACGTTGCAAGAAAGGATTTTTTTTTTTTTTTCTGGTATTAGGGGATGAACACTTACTGTTAATACAAAAGGCAGTCATGGAAACATGGTGGCTGCAGCAGAGAACTTTCAGACCACAGAGTCCACGTCCTTAGCATGGGATATAGTTTTCATACTTCTAACCTACTTAGTAGATATTAAACTGATGTTTTAGTGGAACTTGGCCAAAAGACCAGCAAGAAAGTTGCATAATTATGTGAGAGATTTGGACAGAAGCCAAGACAAATGCTTTTGCATTAAATACTATATAATTAGTTTTTATTCACTATAATGCTTTAAAATTCCCTGGAATGTATCCCCTTTATTGGTAGATTGAAATAGATTCCCTTTGGGAGAATGTTGGAGGGAATATTTACCCTCATGAAGTAAATACTTATTCTCATTCACTTCTCAACCACCTGATAACACAGTTGTGGTAATGGTTCTTTTGCCAGCTTTGCCAGTAACCTCTGTGGTTTGCTTGGATTCAAGTTATATCGTCTGGGGGGGGGGGGGGCGGAATGGGTAAAAATTCAGTTTAAAAATTAATTCTTTATTCAACTTCT
>JAOBAS010000057.1:14915360-14951712 GCA_025311575.1 Elanoides forficatus
GGGGCAGGGGAGGGAAAATACCCTGGCGTTTCAGCCGTCAGCAGCCGCCGGCGTTTGCGCTCGCCCACGGGGACAGGGACCCGGAGCCTGACCCTTCCCCACAGGCTGAAGTTCACAGAGACTTTGTATCTAAATGGATATTACAGTCCATCCATTTACCCAACAGTTGTAAAGTCACTTAAGCACATTCTTAAAGTGAGCAAGGGACTTATTTCCCTGTAATTTGATTGATCTGTCCTTTAGACGCTATGGCGATAGATACTTCCTGGAAAGGGATAAGTAATTTTACTGCAGATACACTACAAGTGGAATTTATAATTATAATCAATAATAATTAATAATAGCTATTAATCATTAGTTAGTTACTAATCAGTATCAACCAATCATTATTTAGCAATTAATCACATTCACCTAAGTATTAATTATCCATTAACTGATCAAAATTAACCAACTAATAGTTAATAATGAATTATTATTAACTACCTAAAAGCAATAAACTCTTCCTTCACAAAGGGCCACTTTCCACATTTTTCAAAACTTCCTTCATATTTATTTTCTTCCTCATACTTTTAAGGGGGAACCCCTGCTCCCAAAGATGTGTCCTCTGATACTTTGGGCGCACAGTCTGTGTTTGGGTTAGTACCAGCCTGTCACAAAAAGCTCTATATACTTAATTTGTTCTGGTGAATTAATTCACTCCAATAGACAGCGATACATTAAAAAAAAGTAAAAAAACAACCCCAAAACCAGTAAAAAAAGGCCAGTCACTGAGTGGGCACTTCAGTATTTGAATATAGCTTTTGGCATACTCCAGACAACTGAGTGTCACTTCAGAAAATTCCAGGACATTTTCAAAGACCTTCAGAATTCATTCTTTTTCGTTGTTCTGACATACACCTTTAGCTTCCCTAATTCCCAGTATCAAAGAAATATCTACAGTGGTGCTAACGGGATATGCCACCCAGGAATTAGAAGCCCCTTTCAATGTGCTGACTGCTATCCAGACAGAGACAATCGGATGCTTAACAGACCTTGCAGATTACTTTGTGGAGAAGTGAAGACTAGAGTATCTGTTTCTTCTAAGTATATCTATAGCTTTGCATGTATTATCCCAGAGTGCAGAGTCTATCTGGAAATACGATCTCATTTTCTCTGGGCATGACAGAAAAATCTTAAATTTGTGGGAGTCATGCCAAGCATTTAGGCTGTACGATGCCTATGGAAATCCAAGAGTCTTCATCAAGAAGACTTTTCTAAGGAAAAACAATATCGAGTTTTTGTAAAGGAAAAATAATATTGACGCTCATTTCCATTTTTTAGTTGAAACTGCTTCTGCTCAGTAAATTCATATAAAATAGGATCCAAACAAAAGGAAAATGAATGTAATAAAACTGGGAACTCTGTGATTTCAAAAGCCAGTATGTATTATCCAAGGTTAGACTGTGTTCATAAATGCATGCAATTCACAATTTAATATGACTAATACAATTTACTGCTACTGAAAAAATGTAAGTTTCAAAACCCAAGACAGAAATGCAGACTGGTATACGATGACCCATTGATTTAGGAAAAAAAAATGCAAAACCAAACACACAAGAACTAAATTTGCTTCAGAACAAATTCTTATTTTTAATTGGTTTTCTACAAATAAAATGAAGATTTAAATGATCTTGAGCTGAATGTATCTACTTATATAATAGGTGGTTGATGACACATAATGTGAGGGAGATCACTGAATCTCCAATTAACTGACTTCCAGATGTAGTTTGGTTCTTATCTTTTTTCTTTGAGTAATGGAAATGTTACAGCCACGCTGGATCTGTTTCAATCTATGTTTATTCATCTGCTCTTTAGACCATAGTAGCTTTTCTGGCTATACCTTCATTCAAACATTGAAAAAAAAAATGAAGGAATAAACATGCCTGGTCCACAGCTGGTATAAATCAGCGCAGCTTCTCTGTCTTCAGTGGAATGACACCAATTTATAGCAGCTGAGGATTTGGCTCTTGGAGCCAAGTTATGAGCCAGATGAGCACAATGGGATGCAAAAAGAAGGCATAATGTGGCCATAAATTTGCTCAAAGGCTCTTCACATTTCAATGATAGTCTCTTTGTAGAATTCAATTAGCATTGCTGTTTCTACTCATAAAATATATGCCCTTCCTGAATAATTTTTTCTTGTTCTTTTACAGTATCCAGAGGCCAAATCTTACAGCTGCTACTGAGGCTAAATTCTACTGATTTCACAAGATGCCTTCAGTATATAGGCTGGACTATTTGAATATCTATGTTAAACAATATGAACTCAGAAAGCAGTCTGGAAAGAGTCTTTGGAGTGCAGAATCTAACATTTGTCAGCTGCCTCAGCCCCTCACAGGTTCAACCCACTGGTTTGCCTTAGTGCAGTCGTTTTATTTTTGAAATGTATCAATTATATTTTATGTTGTGTTAGATTTCATGTGCTGTTTCCCTGATGTTGTATTAAAAAAGTGTATTTGTGTGTGTGAAGAGTATGCTATAAATCAATAAATAACAAAAAAGAGTCAGAATCAAGTATCTTATTTACTGTGTGGTAATATCGTAAAAACTTGAGAGAAAATTACAGGAACAGCCTTTTTAATCTTGTTTGTTCTACAGCAAGTGAGAAAGTAATTAAAACCAACGAGTTTCTGTTAGTATGCCACTTGCAAACACCTCTGCCTTTAAAGGTTTATTAGAATTTTCAGTATAGGTAGTGTTCTAAATTAAGAAAAACAGAGACAAAGCCCAGCAATACATCATTACTGTTTTCATGTAGTTTCCTGCCTATTTAATCTTAATAGCTAGTTTGAGCCTTTTGACTGAGTCAACAGCCTAAGAGGAGCAGTAATTGTGACCAAATTACAGTCCCTTCCCTGTCACTCCTGGGCTGAAAAGTCATGGCAACTGCAAAGGTCAGACTGTTATCCTCCTTCCATACTGCCATTAGCTGCATTTCTAAGATGCTAAATCAAGACTCCTTTTCCTGGCTACCAGAGAGTGATATCTGCATCCCAAAAGTGGCTGACCTTCTCGAGTCTCTTCTAGGTACCATCCAGAAAGTTTGGCGAAAGCAAACTGTTCCTTGTGCCTACACTAACATTCCACTTGGGGTACGTTGTATGTTTGGCCTTTTTCCGATTACATCTCAAATTTCATCTTTTCACTTTGCCTTTCCAACTTTCTCTTTCAGTCCGCTTTTTCACACAGTTGCTAATGCAACATGTGCCCAGTCTCTCCCCTCTCCTTTCGAATTCCTTCTCAACAACCCTTCTTAGAGATCAGCCGCAAATTCTAACCCTTGTTTTACTGGTATTACTAAGGAACTGACATAGCATAGTCTAGCATAGCCCTCTGGATATGGACATTTTTAAGAGCATTAGGAAAAAAAAGACTTATCAGCATTTTTGTGTCTAATGCTTGTGTCCAGTCATTGCCCATCTACTTTGTCTGTAAATTTTTAGGGCAAGAGCTATGTCTTCTTTTATGTTCTACAGAATGTGGAGCTGGTTGTGAGTGCTTCCCGAAGACGGATAATCACAATAAACGACAAACAGTACTCAGACTCCTCAGCAGTCCTTGGGCTGAGAACACATAAGACTTAAGAACATTCCAAAAGAAATTACAAGAGCTGGAGAATGTGACTGTACCACTACAACACAGGCCATTGAACTGTCGAAGAGAGACTAGATCACAGGGAAAAATACATCCTTTAAAATAAACATTTATAGTATATTGGAAAATTGCCCAGCATAGAAAGTTTCAGAAAGCTGATTTTATAACCAAAACTAAAAAGTATGAAAAAATCATTGGAAACAAATCCAAATATTAAACCATGACAGAATTAACAATATTCTAACAGTAAAAATAGTGACAAAATACCACAAGAATTCTTTAGCAAAGCCATAGTGAATTTTAAGATTTTATGTTCCGTTTTATCTAAGCAACAAAACCTTCTCAGAAACATTTTCATCAATGAATATAAATTTCCCTTTAAAAATATCCTCTGATTTAAAGGAGTAAAGCTGCCATTTGCTTTTGTCATTTGTAATTTTTCATTACGTCTGGTTTTTATTTTTCACATCTGGTCTTATAATTCTGCAAATACAGAAAAAAACTTGCAAATTTTGCCTGTTTATTATTTGCCTGCCAAATTTATGCTAAACTGGTATTCAAAGTGAACCACTGTTTTTGTTTGCTGCTATTGACTTTGGAACTGGCCGGGCAGCTCAAACTGAATTGCAGCAAGTTTTGGATGTCCTAGTCGGATAATATTCAATCTGCTTCTTTAGCCATATATCAGTAATGGCATTTTTGTTCTTTTCTCTGACACTGGCTGTTACATACACGAGCAAAGAGCTACTTTAAGCAAACAAAATTGGTTATGTACATGTGATCTTACCCTGGCCTTCATTCTTCATCGCCTGTGGCCATTTAAGCCTGTATAAAATGAGCATAATGACACTGTTTCATTTTGGCAGTATTTTATTCCCATACTGCTTGGTAAGCAGTCTTTAAGCAACAGAGATCCGAGCATGTTCTTTCCTCTCACCCTCTTTGTGCAGCTAGGGTGCTAGTCTCAGGATTTTTTTCTCTTCAACAAAGACAATCCTTTTAAAAAACCTACGGGAAAAATTTTAGTTTCTATTTCTTTTTATTTTCAGTGATACCAGTTAGGCTCAGAAAATCCAAACAAAACAGCCTTTAGCTTGGTTTCCCATACTTAAAGCTTTAATTCTGTGCCAGATTCTAAGTGAATTTATTCTACTGGCACTGCCTAGATGCCTGAAAAGAAATCACAGAAGAACCTAAGAATTTTTTCTTCATCAAGCAGGAAAAGAAAAATTATCTCTTTTCTTCTCATCTTAACTTGAACTCCCTAAACTGCAATGATTGCCAAAAGAATGTCTTCCAATTCTATTTGATTTTTTAAATCTGATATTACTAACTAACTAAATTAACTAAATAGTTTGAAGAGACTAAAGGTGGAAAATAAATTATTCACCAAAACCATCAAAGTCAGGTGAAGATCTGTCTCTCATATTTCACTGGAGGCTAACAAAGGCTGTAAATAACATATGGTTAAAAAAAGATTCAGATGAGCATAGCAAATAAGTGGGATTCACCGATAATATGTACTTACTACGACAGTTTTCTATGGGACTGGATTTTGATCATATGGCAATTTTAAAACGGGAACTTCTCTTACTTTACCAATTTACTTCCCATTACAGAGTTATAAATGAGATGAAATCCCAATTGTGACTGAAGCTGTCCATTTTCATGTCCAAATTGCTAATGTTTGATTAAGAGGAAATACTGATACATAGTTGTGACCATCTTTTACTGGCCTGATGATGGCTGTATGCTGGGGTCCCACAACTGGCTATAAAAGCTAAAATTATGATATTTGAAGGAATCTCTCACAGAAATGTCAACATAAAAATCTCCTTTTCTTTTCTTAGAAAAGCCATTAGAGATTTGTCTTTTCTAGTGAATCAGATTATGAAGGTTTTAAAAAATTCTTTTCAACTTAGAAGTATATATAACAAAAGCATTGATAAAGTCAGAATCCATCATTGTTACATGATATTTTTTTAAGGAATTCAAGTATGGACTGCTATACAATTACTACCATCTCTCAGATATTAGAAAGAAATAAATGAAAAGCAAAAATTGAACGCTTTTGAGAAACAGTTGCCACTTAATCATTTTTATCTGCTCATTATCATCTCGGTATCTCAACCTCTGACCTGCAAGTAATGCTTTACATCCTTTTTTCAAGTTTTCCCAAGAGAACAGCATTTGGAATAGAATACAGATTCTGAAACCACCTTCTGAAGCTCACCTGAGGGCTTTGATTCCTCTGGCTCAGAAACAGGGGGAAATCATCCCCCAGCTGTCAGAGCCCCGCCCTGGCACCGCTGAAATTGGGGCACCATGACGAACCCCCAGGTCCACAAAAAGTCACCCTGTGAAATCTCCCGAGAATTGGTGTTCCCCTTCCTTGGCTCTAACAACAAGATTTGGAACTGTGTGTCTGCAGAACAGTTTATACATTTAAAACTGCTTGTTTCTAAATCGTTTTAATACGTCAAGGATGACCTTAATATCATGAGTCCTGGTTCATTTTCTGTTGTTTGAGAGGTATTGTTCCATAATGTTTCAAAATAATTATATGCCTAATGTAATTAATTTCTTCACACAGAAACCTTTTTTGTCAAGGAAGGTTTCTTTGAACAAGAAGAGCCTTGTTCCTGAGGGATACATCATTTCGTATTGTGTGAGATGTGAAAGGAGAAGACTGTAGGTCATGTGCACTCTGAAACACATGTTGTTAAACATATACTGAGATGTTCTGCTAGATGGCATCTGAAATTCCTACGGCTACAGCAATATATAAAGGGATAACTAAAGAATATTAGCAATATTTTGCCTTTTAAACAGCTTGCAACTTTCAAAAATGAAGGAGAAATGAAACACTGAATTTGCACAGTGACACTTGGCTAAACTACAAGTTCAATGAGCTTACTAGGTTAATAACTGCTTTAGGGGATTTTCTTCATTTTTTACTGTACATTCTTACACTCTTGCAGTTTTTGTATCCAGTTCCACAAAACAGTTACTGCCAAAGCCAGTGAAATCACTCATATGTTTAAGGCTAGGTATATGCTTACGTGTTTTGCTTCATCAAAGTACTTCACGTATTGCTACAGTCACACAGCCCTGTACTTTCTGTGCTTCTTTTGTGTCTTTTTTTGCTGTTTTAACTTACAGATCTGTGACGTATTCTGAAATCTGCGGCTGGAAAGAGACATCTCAGTGACAAAGCTCCCTGTATCTGCTTGTTGCCTGATTTTACACTCTAAGCTTTCCTGGGGAATGGTAATATCTCAGTAATGTACTTGCCTCTTGTCTAGTACAATTGCCCTAGGGCACTAACACAATACAAAGAAATACATAAATAAATAAACAACAAATACAATATTGCAAGTCTGTTCAGACTTTTTTGATATACCACCTTTTTGGAAATCTGGTAGACAATTGGGATTAATAATCTGTTGCTAAAGTTTTGCTTTAGAAATTCAGAGAAATATTCTTGTGCATTGAATTATTTATATATATATATGTCATTTGTTACTCTTGGGTTTGACTCTTTTTCTTATGTCATCCTGTCTTTGCTTTTCAGACAGCTCACCAGGATGAGACCACTTCTTCTCTAACTCCATGCGTCAGTATGATTATTTCCATATATGAAATATGATAATATGGCAATTTTAAAACAGGAACTTCTCTTATTTTACCAATTTACTTCCTATTACAAAGTTATAAATGAGATGAAATCCCAATTGTGACTGAGGCTGTCCATTTTCATGTTCAAATTCCTAATGTTTGATTAAGAGGAAATACTGATACATAGTTGTGACCATCTTTCACTGGGCTGATGCCAGTTACTAAGTGCCACATAAAGAGTGTCAACTTGGTGCACTGGACTCACCAAATCTTTAGGACCCCTGTGTTGAAAATCTGTCTCAGAACAGCTGGATTCTATCCACAGGCCACCGATTTCACACAGGTTTCAGATAAACCCTATGCTTTTTCATCTTTGTCATTATATGACACTTATCTGCATGAAACACTAGGGACTCTTCCTTACAAGCTATTTCATAACTACTTTGGCTACTTTAAGTATGAATGATGTTCTAGCACTATTTTTTAACTATAAAACTGGCCTAATTAAAAGACCCATGAAACTTCCCTTTTCTGTGATTGATTGAACTTTTTGGAGGTAATTTAAGGTAAAAGGATATACCTCAGATGCTTAGAAGAGCCTTGAAAATACCTTGGTTTCCTTCATTATGCTGTTAAAATGTTTAGTTTCAGGGACCTGAACATTTGAAACCATGCTATTCTTGATGTGGGAGTGCTGGATAAACTTTTGTCTGTAATAAGCCAAGATGTTTTTAGAGAGGTATAGACTGGTAATGCAGATTTTTCTTTGATAAATATTTATCACTCTCCTACATAAAGCTATTGATGGATCCTCAAGTGATGCAAGCTGTCTGATCTTTACAGGAGGGATCACATGGTGAAGATACAACAAGATTGAGCAATTGGAAATATGTTCTCCTGACATATTCTCATTTATAATACCTCCACTGGCAAGGGTAGAAAAAAAAGATGTTAATAATGTAGAAAATACTGATGTTCAGTGAATAATTCCTAAAAGTCTCTAACTTTTATCAAGGTTTTTTGTGTTGTTGCTAGGAGGCGTTGCTTCTTACCCCCAACCTCTAGTGCTCGATCAGGGCACTGTGACCACTGTCACATGGGCTCCTGTATTCTGAAGGATTCTGTGTGCTGGCAACACTTGACTGAAAAGAGCAAAAAAGCTACTTTGGGGCTGGAGTGGTGGGCTGGTGAAGAAGGATGATACTGGACTCCTCTTGCCTAAGCAGCAAACTTCTGTCCGGCTTTTCTTGGACAGCTGGGGAGCTGTGGTACCCCACTTGCTGTAGGTAGGTAGAGCTACACACTGCCACAAGTAAGAAACACACCCATGCCCCAGAACAAATTAATCCAAATTGTTGTGGAGCTTTCTCCAAGCTAAAAATCTGTAATTCTCAGCAGTCCTGGGAGGTGCTGCTCAGTATGCTTCTTTATCGTCTATATCAGCTGTGAAACATCTCCCGTCTGCTTTTCAACTGTCGCGGCATGAAAAGCTTCATCTTGAGTTCATCTTTTAAGGCCATTATAATAACAAGCAAACAACCTGAGATAGTCATTAAAGATTCAGTTTTAAACCCTTTCCGCAGGGAGGAGGACAGAACAGATTGGTATTTTACCCCAACGATTTCAGAACTGCTAGTTCTCCTTTTGGAAGATGTCTCTACCTTGCTCTGTAACATCTCTGGTTTTGGTAATAAAGGTTTTAAATTCATCTCTCACTGTGGATGATTGATAACTAGAATGAGTATGCAGAACAGAAGGATTATGGAGAAAAATACCAAAATGTGTAAGAGGTCTGAAGGGATTGACATACAAGAATAGATTAAAATTTTAATATGTGTAGAGTAGCTAAACAAAAACTAAGAGGGGATTGATAGTCAGGCAGGGAGTAAACACAATAACTTGAGGCAACTGAAGGAAATTAATCAGAAGAAAAATTAGTGAGAAAAAAATTAGGAAAAGTAGAATCGATTAATTTCCCAGAACAAAAGGGGAATTCCCAACACTTCAAGTCTTAAATCCAATATAGAGAAAAAACATAATAGGACATTCTCTTGGGAGAATTCCTGCACTGCAAACAGATATTACTTTCTGACCTACTAGGTCCTTTTTGTCACTAATTTGTCTGTATATGTAATTAACTTTTGGAAGAATGCCAGAGAAAATACTGCAGCAAATCCTGTAGAATACTGTCTCCTTATTTTCATGCAGGCAAAGGTGATAGATATTAACTGTGACATACTATGGAAAACATGTACTGATTCTGTGATTTTTAAGAAAATTATGGTAGACTGTAAGCCAGGCTGGAAACTTCATGAATATTCAAATTAAATTATCTTTTTTTCTCATCCTCCCTACTTTGCCACCTGTACATTGTAATGTCTGTTGCTCAAGAGGTTACCCAGAAACAAGCTTTGGGAATATATTGTCCCTTGAGAAATGTAATTAATTACTATTGTTTCCCCCAAAGGATTTCACTTTCAGATCATTTATTTTCTAAAGTCACTGATGAGCTGACTGGGAAAATGAGACACTTGAGTTTAATTACCAGTTAAAATTACAGCTTTCTAAGCAGGTACTTCATCTCATACCCTTTTTATAATTGTCTCTTCTTATGACATAATATGCAGTTATATCTACTGCCTTTCACACTGTTAACAATGTCTTACTACCGCTTTCAAGGCAAAATGAATATAAGATGATTGTAAGATGACTTAAGTGTGGCTTTAGAGTGCACTAAGCATAGCACTGTTTAATCTCTCACAGATGCTTACATATTTTCCCAACACTGGTGCAGAAATGAAGAAAGGAAATGAACAAGTAAATTACTTGAAATGACATGTTGGCATTAAAACTTAAAGGTCTTTTCAAATTTTAGTTTCTAAAATCTAATGCGAATGAGACAATGGATATAAACCGCATTATTAATTTCAGTGGTACACTTCAATGACCACTGAATGTCGCACTTGAAGCCAGATTCCCCGTGGAGGGACCATACCCTCAGGACCTGAGCTTCGACCTGCAGTGGGAGCATCCTCAAGGTAGGGTCATTTATAACAAAACACTTATCAACACTGCTAGCCGCAAAAAGACTACAAATGTCAAGAAGTAATATTTTATTCATCACTGGTTTTATAAGATCTGATTTTGTTCCTAAAAAAGAATAGCTTGCTTCTTCCTTGCTAGCTTGCTCAGGTATTTACAGACATGGTATTCTTTACATTGCTTATGCTGGATGATGAAATGGAGTTGCAGCTGAGTAATTAGCTAAACTAATAGTTCGGCAGTATTTTGACCTCCATCTTCTTATACTGCCTTCCTCATATTCTCTGGTATGGTCTTTGCAGCATTATTCTTTCTCCTAGGAGATGGAGAGAGGAATTCAGTGTAGATGAAACTGTGAAAATCAAATTTAGGAACGGACCACACCAGAAGCCCAGCTCTGCAGTGCAACATTTGGTCTACTCCAAGTAGGAAAATGTTTACTGCTATGATCTATACCTTATAAATCATCATTAATTCTGGTATGTATCTAAGCATTCTTCAGGAGTCTTAGCCAGCAATTTTATTTTATTTTACATTCGTAGTTATGAATTTGAATTACTGGAGCTAAGTGAGCTGCTAATGGGATGGAGTTATACAGCTAATAACTGCATATCTTTAAAGATGATAAAGATTTTCTTTTTCAGGCATGGATAAAATTTATTCTTATTAATTGCAGATGTGAATTAATGAGACAAATATTATGATTTGAAACCATGTCATATTTTCATTTGTGTTATGTGTTGCCTAGGGAGAGTGACATCTAAGAGAAAGATATAAGACTATACAAGCATAAGGTCAGTTCTTAGGATGTTGACAAACCATTTGATAACATGCCGTTTACTGAGCTTTAACACATGCACACATAAATTAGAACTGAAGATCTCCAATACTATTACTGTTCATCTAACTGGCTTCAGACAACACTCTTGTCAACTTATTGTAATGCTTCCACAAATAAGAAAAATCTATGATGCTTAGTTGTTTGGTTATGTATCACTGACTACATATCACTTTGCTTCTGCCTCTAACAAAAAAATTATATGTGCTTTGATTCCTCCAGAATTCTCTGTCTCCTCCACTGAGAAAAACCCAACCCAAATCCACTGAAGACACAAATGTCTCTCTACTGTATTGTCCATAAATTGCTGCACATTTCTTATTATCCGCTTCTTCTGGCTAATACACATGGTCATAGGCCTGCCTGACTTACCTCTTGAGTTTTACTTCTGTTGGGTTTGGGCTAATAGAAAAAAAAACCAAACCAACAACCCCCTAAAAGACCAAAAAATGCTGAAATCAGCTGTAGAGATCACCCAGAGGAGAAAAGTAACCTCCCACATACATCCCCTACCCCCTCTCTCCTTGGTTCCGGGGTGCTTATTCCTTTTATTTTGATGGTGTGAAGTTACCAGCGTTTTTTCAGTTGGGCTTTTTTTGGTTTTGTTTGGCTTTGGTTTGTTGGGGGTTTTTTGTGTCTTACACACAAGATATTTCTTAAAGTTTTTCACATATAAACTTTCTGTTTCTTATAGTTGTGTATTTGATTTGCTAGATTTGAGACAGGATACAGGTGTTTCATGTGAGCAAATGCTCAGAATAGAGAAATTCTTATGGTGAGTAAGGGATGTTCTGGGTAGTTTTGTTTCTTGTCCCCTTCTGCCTCCCTGGTCTCCCCTTTGGTCTTTACTATATTATGCTTTCAAATTTCTGAAGTTTTATATGACTCGACTACTAATATTTTTAAAGGCAAAAGTAACTTCTTCATTAGCATTTATACTGTTTACTTTCAGAAGACAGGGGAGATGACATTACCTTACCCACCAGGAAGGATAATAAAATCTTAAAAATACAAGGATCCAAATTAAGACGACAAGAAGCAGCACATTCTATATGAATGTATTAAATTAAATAGAATCCTCTGAGACATAAGTTCACAGCGTATGATCTATCTTATACAATATTTTGCACAAAGAATGGGTTACCTGTCTATTATTCAAGTTCTTTATAGACTTTAGCTAGATCAGCAAGGGCTTTAGAAGTGAAAGCACTCAAAGAAACTCTGCTTAAGATTTTGATCAGGAGTAATTTGTGGACAGAACAGAAGAAATGTCTTAGGTCACCAGATTTAATTGTCTCATCTTGTTGGCAAATAAAGCCAATAGTCAAAATGCAGCACCATTTCCTTAGGATGTGCAGTACCTTTACCGTCAGGTTTAGATTAAAAGCTTCGCTAAACAACAGACACTCAAGAATTCACAGTAACTTTTAACTGAGACAGAAATGAAAGAACTGGAAATGTGCTTGCTATCTGTTTCCAGTTATAATGAAAAACTGGGTTTGTCTCAACAGATCATTACTGACCCTTACAAAATGGAACATCCCTCCTTCAGAAAGCGAGATTTCTATAAGACATTTAGAAAGCCTGATTTCCGAAGCAGCTTCTCTCCTTTTCCCACTTCCATTACACCTGCAGTGGGTGAGTACTAATCTTAAGAATAGTTTAAAAAAACTTAAACACCAGTTCCAGTCATTGCAGACACAGCAAGCTGGGAAATCTTGTCATCCATTTTTATATGAAGATGCAACAGTGTCACCCGTTAGGCTGAGCTAGAATCGGATAGTTCACATTAACCAAATGAGGAATACCTAACTGTGAGGATTTTGATCTGCCTCGGGCATTTTCTAGTGTTTGCTCCAAACCCTAAATCTGTTGTTTTTCTTAGTTATAAAATGTGCCAGACAGGAATGCAGCCATTTATATATAAAAAAATTATCTTTTTTCTTGTTTTCCTGCCATAACAATGGAAAACAGGGTAACATCAATTTTATCATTATTATTTTTACTGTGGTAGCTAGGCAGGATGACTGCCACATTTCTGTTGGCAGTGCATAAGCACAGGGACAGAGATATTCCCTACCTTACAACATCTAAAGTCACAAGCCGTTAAGTGGCAATCAGGTCCAGCAGCTTCCTATTTTGAAATCACGGGATTTCAAATCTTAGGTAAGGGATTCTTTGGCAAAGCTTAGACCTAACAAAGCTTTCCTTTGCTTCCTGTTTTCAGGAAGGCAAACTCTCATCTGCTGCAATGTATTTCTGACCCAACTTCACTCCTGCATGGCTCACAGAGAGCTGTATTTTCCTTAGCCCAGCCTTCCTCATTTGAATGTGCTGTTGGCACAATAATATACCATTGTCATTCATTATTAATTGAGGTGGAGTGAGTCAGGGACTTTTCTGTAGTATTTTTTCAGCTCAGATCTTGCCCTGCAGAGGCAGCTAGTGAGCCATTAAAGGCAGCAAGATGTTATGAAATCTGTAATGCCCCATAACTTTGATATGCAGTTCTCCCCGACACCTCATTCAGGCAATAAATATTTCAGAAGGGAAGCAGACAGATAAGTGAATAAGTAATTTACTTCATAGATTCTTATGCTTGCACCCAGATTCTGTGAAAAAATTTACTTCTTAGAGAAATGGAAATTTGCTTTCATGAAATGACCATAAGCCTCTCCCCACCGCAGAACCCATGCTGCGAACAGCACACGGGCTAGGGCACAACCTCCTCTTGAAGGGAGAACGCTTGCCCTGCATCAGAGATCGAAAGCCCTGACAAAATTGTTCTAGTCTCATCGCACCATTTGTGTGAGCAGATATGCCCATCATTGAAGAAAAGAAAAAAAGTAATTTATTTTATTTATGTGTCATTACCCTAGGACTTTAATTAACTTATAGAGGGTCAGAAATTCTGTTCATGCTTCAAATAAAGTTGCCTTATCCCGTTGAGATAGTTGGTCTCTTTCTACTTTTTCCCTGATAAACATATGGTTGCATTGAGGCCGCCTTTATATGAAATACTCTTTCTTCTTTCTCTATCTAGCTGAGACATCCCTCACTTGGAAGATATTTTTTTTGGCAAAATATTTATCTATCACTTCATTACTGGTTTTGAGCTGTCATGGAAACTGAATATATTTTCATTTCTCAAAATATTTCCCAGCGAGACCTAATAAAAGATCCTTATTAGAAGCCAAGATAAATGTATTTTAGACCAGTCTGTTACATGAACTCAGTAGGACAGACTGTCTGAGGGAAGTCTTCCCCTGCCCCCAAAGCAACAGGTATGCCTGCACCATGCAATGCAGGAATATATCGTTACTTCCAAAAAAGGGCATTTGTCTGTATGACACAGCTGTGCTGGGCTGGCAGCTCTTGTCCTAAATGTGTTACAGGCATGCTAGCAGTTTGTATATGAAGTTTTCTACCCTGAATGCAGTTGCTAATGCTCCTGCCAATTCTTGGGCTAGTCCAGGTCTGTTGATGCAGATGTTGTAACACATGGTGCAGATTTGCTCAGAGAAATGCCCTTCCTTCCAGCCAAGGCTATTTGCCTGAGTGATAAGTGGTAGTAGCACAAGCGACACGTCTGAACTTTCTGACTGTTTTATTTTTTCCTTTTTTTCTTGTCCTCCTTTGACTTTGGATGTTTTTAAATTCTTTGTAATGAATATTTACCACTACTGCTTCCCATTTCTGAACTGTGACTCACTGAGTCCGCTTTAGTCTGTATCCCATAACATCCTTCTGTTATTAGCTGTCCCACGGTCCCTCTGTTCCAGTGACATTTTTTCCCACCTTCTGCTGTCCTTGGGAATCTAGCATCTCCCCTGTCTCTCACCACCCTCCCACACCTTGCGATAAAAGGACAGTACATGAAATACATTCAGTAGTCTCAGGAACCATAGCTACTAATGAGGATTTCTCCCTTTGAGGTCAGCGCCCTCATGGCAGGACAGAGAACCACGCTCTTTCATTTGCCCTCTTTCTGGCCCAACAAATATTGTGTTATTTCTTTAAAGGGACACATAGTTCCTAGGAGCTTGCAGCTAACATCCAGCAATCTTTTGGAGAAAAAGGCAAGTTTGTGTCTTCCCAGTTTAAGGATGCCTGGAGTGCAGCCCTATTCCTTCCAGCGTGCGACGGCAGAGGTAACAGCAGAAATGGTCCCACTAGTGTGTTGCAAAAGAAAGGACTGATCTTCCACTCCATTTTTTTAAGGGAACAGCTTCAGTTTCAAACTCTGCGACAGCATTTAGATGCGTGAATCCCAATGTGACAGGAATGCTTCTCTGCAGACCTGAGTTAAGTACCAAAGCCTCTGAGAAGAGTGACATTTAAGTTAAATCCTGCTTCTCAGTACTCATATGAGGTACTTGAGGTGGCTCTCTGCTGCTCTAAAGTTTATTGCAAGCATCTCATTTTCCCCAGATAGGCAGTTTATGGGACTGTTTTCCACTTTGGATTCCAGTAACTAAAAAATAAGACGTGGTAATATTTAACTCTGCAGTGCTTAAGACACTTTTTGAATTGTTTTTCAATATTCCTTACACTCTTTAATCTTCATGTTACAATCTTAATGTTTCCACTGACTGGTGCCACAGTGGACTGACGAATCTCTTCATTCAGTCAAGCTGCATGTTACTTTTCAAATCAAAATATATACCACTGTCATCAGATTGATTAATACAAATAATTAGCCAAAAGAGATACCATAGGTCTCTCATTGACCTAATAATTAGGACCATATACTCTGAAAAGAAGAATGAAAGATGGTGGGCTAACAGGCAGATAATAAACTTAAATTTTTAGCTGAATTACAGTTCATTAGCTTTCCCCTGTACAAAGCTGAAGACAATAAATTGATTTTGCATTGACTTTTAACATTTTGCAGCAGAGTGATGTTAAACTAGATACACAAGCATTATTTCCATGAGCATAAGTCTCTAATTAAAACCTTGCGTTATTTTATTTGTGATCACATCCGCTGTGAATAACTCCACAGGACATCTGGCCCTACAATGTACAGGCTGCAGAATATCTCCCTATGAGCAAATGTCCCATGCCAAATCTTCTACCCCTACAGTTCCATGACACATCTTTCATACCAAAGCTTCAAAATAGAAACAACTGTGAACAGAGATCCTGGAGCTGAAAAAGTCTAAATTCTGAGAAAATTAGGATTTGGGGTTGGGCCTTTGGAAAGTATGACTCACATTCTCCAAGTGGGTATTTCAACTGTCCTTTGCTTTTGGTGAAGGAACTGGAGAACTTCCTAACAGTTGTTCTTACTTTTCCATCCTTCTTATTTCCTTTTTAGTAAGCCAGTAGCACTGAAAAGTGCTGGTTCATTGTAGCCATTGCTCCTTGAAGAACTTTTCGTACTTAGGCTGTAACCTCTTTTCTTCTTAGGTTCCCTTCAGTTTGCAGCATGAGCAACAAACACACATCTTTTTATGTGAATTCTCTAGTGAGGACTTTTTTTTTCTGAACTCACCCATGTATCCAGAAACTGTTACAACCATACAGTAAAGGTTTCTGATATTTCCTTCATCATGCTCAAGGTCTTTCTTTCATATCCCATGGGCTATAAACTGACATTATAATTTTAAAAGAAAATAGCAGCTAGGATCACAATCTGGCAGCAGGAAGAAGTAGAAAGCATTGCATGTTTGTAAAGTTTAGGTGAGACAGGGATCTTTGTTTCAGTGATATGAAAATCCCTCAGCTGAACTGATATTTTAAGAGAGAATAAATGAGAGGATTCTTAGCCAGCTCAAATTACTTGATTTTATTTGAAAAACAGGACCATGGATAGCTACTATAATCAAAAGAGAAGAACATCCATATTTTTAGGATATATTCTCATTCCTTTTAGCAATATATTGCTATTTAAGTGCATGTCAGTCAAATCAGATAAGCACTACCCTGAGCTGACTGAATCTGGGGAGAAAGACTGTTCTGCTATGTCGAGAGCAGAGCTATAGCCCATTTACCTCTCCTTTTCCTCCTTTTATAAGTCTCCACTCGAAACAGTAATGATATTATCACACATTTTACATAAAATTAAAAAAAAACCAGTTCTGCAGATTCCAAATGTTCAACGCATAGGTGCTCCAAAAAACCTGCATGTCAGCTCAATTTTTAGTGCAAACTCTCTATACTTTTAAAATAAACCCATGGAAAAAATTCTGCTTCCTTTTTCCTGTAATACTACAAAGCAAAATAAGCAAGACACAGTACAATGCCAAAAAGGAGAATGCCACCTAAAAGCATATTAAAGGCAACAAATACTTCATTGTGAATTCACGGCAATATTTCATTTCAAACAATCTCCCGTTCTTGAGTGCTAGAAATGACCCATTGTTGAAAAGCTATGTGATTTGTGACAGTGGTGGTGTGAGAGTTCAATGCAGGAATCTGTAACACACTTCAATTCTATTTCAGTAATTGCTGAAACAAGCATAAAAGACCATTTTTAAAGATTTAAGATTTTTTAATTTTTTTTTTCTGTTTCTTAAATCCACATTTAAGCAGACCACAAAAATCCTTACTTTTCATCCTCATATGGCACTCCTCACAAATGACACCACTCTTCAGGAGATCATTAAATTGACAACTCGCAACTAAAGCTCCCCCAAAATAAACACGTTGCAATTTATTCAGGTATACAAGCATGTCTCACCTTGTTAGCTTTCAGACTGTTGAGTTGAGAAAAATAGGTGCAACTTTCCATTAAAGGTCTGCTTTAAGCCTGGTAGTTAAGAACATAAAAATGGTACCTTAAAGATAGTTCCTAAATCTTAACTATGAACTGCTTAGAGCATTGATTTTCTGAAGTGCTGAGCACCCTGTAGTTCCCTTTAAAGTCATAGCTTGGTCAGGGCAAGATAAATGCCTAGCGATTTCTGTGTGTCCGACCTTAGATGCCCACATATATGGGTGCTTTTGTATTTAGGCTACATGTATAAGTGCTTAAATGAAGACATTCCTTCCTTTTTACTAAAGTTGTTCTACAGGGATTTGTAGGCTACAAAATGGCTTTCCCCACTTTTCAGGGTGTCAGATGGTGTGGTCAGCTACAAAAGCCTAGTTAAAAAATTTCAAATGTGAATTCTGGGAATGTGATCAAGATGAAAACATGCAATAGAAGCATAATGGAGAATGACTGCAATTTGTTTCCCTTGTTTACCTGATGAGCCTTTAATCTGCTGATGTTCATAGCAGACCTAGCTGTTTACATGTGCTTTCTCTGAGTAAGCTGTAATAGCTACACCATGTGCTTGGTGTTTACACAACATTTTACAAATATATTGCAAGGCATTTTCTTAAAGACTTTGCAGTGACAGTCAGCTCAACCCACTAGGCAATACTGGATGGGATGATTATTCATGATAACAAGAAATGACAGAAGGAAGCTTGCAAGTGGTCTCTGAGTGGTAGGAAAGAATGCTGGGGGATGAGAGGATGATAGGAAGTTCAGTCAAGAGAAGAAGAGGAAGAAAGCAAGGGAGAAGAAGAGGAAGAAAGCAAGGGAGAAGAAGGAGTAGGGAATGTTGCAGATGAAAAGAAACTAGAAACAGACAGTTCAGTGAGATTGTGAAGGGTTTTGTCATCAAGAACTAATAGCTTTACCATGAAACAAAGAAGAAAAAGAGTCAATAAATGGATTCAGAAAGGGGAGTGACATGATCAGAGTAAGAGATAGGAAAAGAAGATTCCTTTGGCAATGGCACTGAAAACCTATTAAAATGGGAGAGAGTGGCAGGCAGTGGGGGTGGATAATTTTGGGGAATCAAATCCAGCCAAGCTCAGCTCATAAACACATGGATTTCAGCAATGCAGTATTATAGAACCAGTGGCTTCCAGAGATGTTAGAGGGGAAAAAAAAATCACATATTCTAAGTGTTTGAGTATGTTTGTGTTTTAAAAACATACCACCAGTGGGTTTGTACTTCACTGGAAGACACATTTACATTGCAAGATTAAATTTCTTCCAAGAACCCTGAATCAAGGACATACTGCAGTCTGTCATCTTGAACTCTAGCCCTCATTACCTTAATGGGTCTAACTTAGACCCTTAATCGCATATAATACTGTCCATTGCTGTAATGATATTCCTCAGTCACAGAAGGAAGATACATGGTCGGCAGCCTGCTAACAGCACCGTTGGCCACAGCAAGCTGGTTTGGAACTAATTTAGAACAAACTAACTCAGCACCAGCGGTGCTGAGTTCCTTTGCCATGGGGTCAAGGGGACATGGCCACCCCCCTCACGAGTCCTGCTATTCAGCAAAGTTGATAATGAGGAAGCTACACTCTGTTTGGTGGCCTGGCACCTCATTTTTCTATTTATTTGCTAATTCTTTAAGACTGGATTAAGGAAGCTCTGGGAGAGTTGTAGCTCTTATCTGCCAGAGGTGATGCTACTGCTGCTGCTGCTTTGTGCTTCTGTTTTCTAAGCGAGTGAGTCCTGCGTAACTGCCGTCCCACTTTACACCCCAGATACACATAGCCTTGTATTGCTACTGCAGTGGGATTTTCCAAAAAGGGAAAAGGCATCAGGGGAAAGAGGTTAATTAGGCAGAGAAGACTTCTGTCCCTAAACAGTGAAGCAAGTGCCACTATAAAAGTCAATGTAATGAGGCAAGTAGGATGGACTTTGACACAGTGATCATGTCAGGTGGGCAAAATTACCCTGCTTTCCTTGGTAAATAATAAAATATAATTTATACTAGCAAAAGTCTTAGCTCAAAGTAAATCTTCACAAACATAGATAAAAAGTTGCTCCTTTCCCTTTTAATTATTTTTTAAAATGCTCTCTCCTGTGCTCTGAAGATGTGGCCCACAGGTGAAAGGAAGATTGCCACTTATTCACATCACCTGGTAAAAGACTTGGGCTGTTAATACTGGTGTTCAGTCCTTCCTGTTGGTGGTGTGGGTAGTTATATTCTGGTCAACAGTTTATGTTTGAGAAACCATAGCTAATTGAAACCATTTTGCTAAGGTGAGTTGGCCTTTTAGCTCTGCTGATGTCTATAGACGACTTCTCTGTGAAAGTAACTTAGCAATATGGTTTCAATTCAGAGAATTTTTTCCACTTCAGAAATGTCTCAGTAACCCCTACAGGGAATATTATTGATTATTCCAGTACTCAAGAAAAGTCAGTGAATTATGTAAGTATATTATTATTTATTTTGTTAAAACAGACTCTCTAATTTTTGAGAGCAAAATTAGCAAAGCACAACAGCAAGGTAATAAAGCAACCAAATTCCATCCCCTTTTAAAAACAAATGAGAGGAGTCATTTTAGCGTAAGAGTAAATACGGGGATTAAAAGTGTCTGAAACACCTGAGGTAACTGGCAGTAAAATCGGCTGCAACGGAAGTATAAAACCAAAATCTCAGAAGCATCTGGCCTTCAGGTGTCATCTCAGTCAATCGAAGAAATCGCAGACCTTGCCATGACAAAGCACTGGTACGACATGAGAGCTTCTGCTGCATCTGAACCCCAGTCAGGTTTCAAGGTTAAAGCCATATTTGTGTTTTCAGAGTTTTTCTTCATAATTTGTGAGGTTATATCTATGAATATTATAATATCTAATCTGAAAATTTCTAATAGGTTAAAAGGCAATCTATCATCATCTTTAAAATGTGATGTTAACAGCTTTATAGTTAAATTAGGCCATGAAAAATGGCTAAAGGTTGTCTATGAAAAAGCTCTTTTTTATGACAAAGATAATTGAACCCATAGAGAGGAAAGTATAAACTGAAAATAATTTAGAAAATTTATCATGAAAGAGTGTCATTATATTAATTTAGAGAGAAAATAACTTTTTTTTATTTACCTATCTCTGATGAATTCATCTTTCTCCATACAGACAAGCTAGGAGAATGCCAAAATGTTAATGATGAACATGTCAAAAGTTAGATTTTAACCTTGTCATATTCTGCATAAAGCTGAGCAGTTAAAAAAAGTATTTCTGACGTGCTTGTAATGCAACATGAGGTGAATCTTTGTGAGCCTTTTTTTTTTTTTTTAAGGTTAAGAGAAAGATGTTTGGGAAAAATTGAATTCAATCAATTCGTTAGCTTTTCTCATATCAATGTATTATGCAATGAAAGAGTGTTCCAAGAGCACTGAAAATTTCACGACAGCCTGCATATAAAATGACTTAAATTATTCTCAAAATGTGGTTCTTTATCACCACAAGATAATGCAGATGACAGAAAAGAATATGAAGAAGGGCATTTCAAGTCAAGTTACTGGTTTTTAGCTGTGAATATTAGTTGCAGTGCACACTGACTCAAAATTTTTCCATTTTATCCATGTTTGTTGAGTAATTTATAGTCAGCACTATTAATTGCCCCAGTAATGAAACCAATGAGCATACCTCTAGAACGAACAATAATGAGGCAGAACACCCAAAGTTATAGATGATAACTAAGCTGTGTCACAGCCTGGCACATGCAACTTCTTTTTAAAATGAGTGTTCAAATATCATTTATCTGTTCCCTTAGACATTTTTCATAATGAACTTTCATTTCAGTTCTTCATTTTCTTAGTGTTCAAAGATAAAAAAAACACTTTGAGCATCTCTATCTAGTGTTAGGACTCCACAGAATTTTGTGAATTCTCATAAGAAACAGACATTTTCTCTTCATGACAAATGAGGAGTTTTAAACAATGAGTATGGGCAATATCTCATTTGTTTAAAAAAAAAGAAGAATATGAAACTAAAAATTGTATTGAACCTACTGGATATTTTAGTGGTGTTCACCATTCATTAAATAAAAATTTTGCTATTATTTCTATTTTACTGAAGTACTGATTCAGCCAGGAAATAAATTCTCCTCTTCAAAATGTAGTTGAAAGATCTTCTCTTTGTACAGGTTTTGTAAAAGAAGAAAGGCATGTATCTGGAGATATTTAAATTTGAACTTGTATACCTCAAAAACTTCATAAGCATTGCAATGTATTAAGGCGAACTACTGACACTTAACAGTAGAAAATTGGGGCTGTTTCTGCTCTCATTTACATTGGCTTCATATGGGTATATGCTGTTTACTTCTGCTAAATACATTTTAATTTAAATAAGTGTATGTGAGTGTAAAAAGGAGTCCATTTGGGTTATTTTTTTCCCCATTATCTGCATATTTCTATACATTTCATTATAACCAAATTACAGCTAAGCAGCTGTTATAATGCACTTGGTCAAAGTTCAGGGTCGTTATGCCTGTGCTCCCTTCTCCCCCAGTTTGCTAAATAGAACAGACAAAAAAAAAATCTGTTCAGAAAAGGAGAGGAAAACGAAATATGTTGTTCTGCCTATGCTTCTGTGGCAGTAGCTGAATGCAGTGCAAAGGAGTAACTGTGATGATCCTGTAACATCTTATTGTTCCTCCACAGAGAGAAAATCAATAGTTTGATCAAACCAGCTATTAGGACAGAAGAGAACAAGTTCCTAAGATATAAGGAAGGAATTTTTTATAATGAGAGTGGTGAAACACTGGCCCAGGCTGCCCAGAGAGGTGGTCGATGCCCCATCCCTGGAAACGTTGAAGGTCAGGTTGGACGGGGCTCTGAGCAACCTGGTCTGGTTGAAGATGGCCCTGCTCGTTGCAGGGGAGGTTGGTCTGAGTGATCTTTAAAAGTCCCTTCCAACCCAAACCTTTCTGTGATTCTATGAAAACAAATTGGTCTGCAAAAATGGCTGCACTTACACATTGTATCATTTTTTTCTGTGGATGAGGTTGTGTATACAGGGACACAAAAAAAAAGTATATGTCTTCCATGCTCAGTGGATTTAAATCTAATGTTTGTCACTGGGGTACCTAATTAAAAATACATTTTTAACCAAGTTAAAGTTCATACAGAAGGAAGTTTATAGGACAGCACACGAAAATCTATAAATTCTCTTTATATGAGAATAGAAAAACTATGAACTTACTTCAAAGAAGAAATAGTTCAATAAAAAATTTTACTTCATTACCTTTTGTCATAGATGATAAAATTTTGTCATAAATGGAGGGTCAGATGAACAAAAGACATTATCACAAGTATAACTGGGGAATATCTTTGATTTATTTCCATAACAAAGAACGATGTATTAAAGATAAATTAGATGTTCCACCCAGCACTTTTAGATGACATCACCCGTAAAGGAAAGCTAGCTGCAGATGCTGAATCAATAGCCCACCGCTTTATGAAGCTGAATTGTAAATTAAGACACACCCTTGGACATGTAATTTGAGATCTCTATGCAAACACAAGAAAGCACATTTCAAAATAATAACTAAGGTGTTTATCATTATCAGATAGAAAACAAAAATATCACTGTTGAAAACAAACTACAAATGAAGTGCTAGTGACCCACCCTCCTAAATTTAAATCCATGAAGAATGGTACAGTGCAAGAGAAAGGAGAATCTAGTAGTTTACAATAATTCTCTTGAATGTGTTGTTCCAGAGACATAGACTGTTAAACCTGGTTTTAATTATTTTTCTTTTTAATTAAGAAGCAAATAACCTTATTAGAATAATATTCTTCAGCCATTCAAACTAGTTTTCTCCAAGAAACTCAATTACTGAAGTCTCTGCATGAGTTACAGAGATGATTCCACCAATCAAGAAGCAAAGGAAAGGTCGTCTTTTATGTTTCATATTCGGCATACTTTGTCAGTGCTGTTAAATTACTTTTCTGTGGATTAAATTCCTGTTAACTGGTTGATTTTTGCATTTCATTAACTCAGATCATTATTAATGTCATGATATGCGCTAATGAAATACAGCTTCTTTCACTAATAGACTGTCATGGTGATGCTCAGATAGATCTTTTCCTTGGTAGTCTTTCTGTCAAGTACGCCTGAGACGAGGAATAGCCAAATCAAGACATAAACATGCTAAAATAATTGGAATGTATCCCTTACATCTAAGCCTTCTTTCATAAAGATCAATACACAGAAGAGCAGGAAAGCTGTAACTCCGTCTGTCCTCGAGAAAGAGGAGATAGTACACAACCTCTCCTCCTTGGGCACAATTTTGCTGCTAACTGGGAATGACTTGGGGTACATCAATCTTTAAGTTTCTACGGTTTTTCCAAAGATGCTTTTAGGTCAATAAGCTGCATGTTTTGGAATGTAAAGAAACCATACAGACAGAGTGGTCATCATCCCTCAGACAGTCAGTGCAGCAAGTGTTTATGTGTATTTGGGGTAACATGGGTCTCTCTGAAAGGCGACATTGAATATACATCCTCATATAAATTTTAGACTTATTAGCATACCTACCAGGAATGACCCCCTATCTAAGCAAATTTTTAAGATTTTCTCAAACACTTCAGCCATGAAACGTGATTATTGAATCTTCTTTATATCTGGCCATAAGTACAAAAGGTCTCACTGGATGACCCAGAATGTTGTATTGAAAGAAAAATGGCTACAAATGCTGAGCTTGAAATGTGTCGGTGTGGGTAAGCTTCTAGTGGGCCCCCAAAATGGCAGTGCAGAATAAGTATCCTCCCATGACACCTTTACCTTTCATAGACAAAGGAACGGATAATTTAAAACTGTTTTGCTGAGTCAGGAAAAAGGCAATAGGTATAACTAGTTCGTACTGGTGTCTAGTTCAGAATGGGATGAATAATTTTCTGGAGTCCGCTGTGTTGACTATACCTGTACTGACTACACCTGGACTGAGTACAGCAGGAATGTAGGAGCCTGGCTCACATCCAGACACGCACAGGTAGGTATCCTAATCTGCAAATTCAATATCAATAATGAAACTGTAATATCTGAAGAATTATTATGAGGGAATTTACAATTTATGAGGAAATGCTGAGCAAAAATTATCAAGCTGTGTAAGTACCCAGAATATGAAGTAGTGTCCACAGCACCAGAACTTGAGCAGAATATTTATTTCTGAACCTGTTATATCTCAGGTATTTTGTCACAAAAAGCAGGGAATGCTTGCATACACATGCATCCTCCCGGTCTCCCGGCTTTTAACTAAACAACTTGAGTGTGGAATAAATTGTTTAATTTTCCCAGGAAGACAGACTGAGTTCACACCCCAGATAGTCCCAAGAAACTTGTGGAAGAAATCACAACCTGTAGCATTTCAAACAACTTATTTAGAAGCACTGCATGTTTATCACAACTTAATTAGTGACAGAAAAAATAATAGTAATAGCTAACTCATGTTCAATCTAATAAATGCACATACCCTGTGGGTTTGTAAAACTAACCCCAAACCTGCTTTCCAGAGGAAGAATTTGGACATTTTGCTTACGAAATTACCTAGAAAATCCCAGATTCTTAAAAGACATAGTTTCAAGACATGTTTTCAAAAGCAAGGTAGCATAAAAAAAAAAGCAAGGTGTTTCTGGTTTTGCTTTCTTTCCTTTCTTTTATTTTAACTCCTTTCTTCCTCCCCCCTGTTCTTCACTGCCTGGAGAAAATGCAGGAAAGTTGAATATTATGTTAACTGCAATCACCAATTTTTCTCAAAGACCTTGTTATTTGAGCTCTTTCAATTACATCTGAAATCATTGTAATCACAGTTCTCCCAAGTGCCTTGCTTTTTTGTCTTCTCTTACTCAGACCTTATTGTGACAGTTTAGATAGAGGAAGCATTTTGTAGCATTTATTCGAGTTTTTTCTTCTGCTCTTATCTCCTACTGCTCCAAGGGCAGCTTTACTAGAGTTGCCCAGCAACACAAGTGAGAATGTTTCTTCTGGATTTAGTTCAGTCTTTCTACTTGCTTCAGATTCCTCTTCCCCAATCTTACTAAGTCTTTGGATGATCCATTTTATTGACTGCACTTCAGGTTTCAGACCCATGGGTCTGTTGTTCCAATCCAAGACCAGTCACAAAGATTTCTATGCAAACAAATTCTAAAATGCAAACCCTGTTTCTAATTGGGATAAGTTAAGAGAAATTAGAGTGAAGTACTATGGATCTAGGCCAAAGTGGCTTTCATTTTCCACTTGAGATTTTAAGAACCCAGTTCTCCATATCAGTTCTCTACAGCTATATCAGCAAAGAGCAGGTTGATGTTGCCCTGAGATAAAAATCTATTCTGCAGAAATGAGGACTGAGCACAGAACGTCCTGCCCTGTAAATCATATATTTCCGACATCCTGCTTACAGCCATGTGGACATTGGGGTGGTTTAATTCTTCCTGCAGGTGACTATGTTTAACCATGCATGACATAAGAGAGTCGTGTTCTCATTCTCCCTTCCCCCTTTTTGCACATGGATCACCCCAAAGCTTTTATAATAGTGCCATCCTTATGAAGCTTGTCTGACAAAAGAAGGCACTTTTTTTTTTTTATACAGTTGTACACTCCAATTAAAAGAGTTTAAGCAGGATATGCTTTACTGAATGGCACCATGCTACCACAGAACAACTCCAGCTGAGTGATGATGACTTTAAGTAAGTGAATACAAATAAAGTTTCCCAAACAGAAATATTTAATGCCTTTTTGGTGCATTTCATATCTTAAAATATTTAAGATAAAAATATTTAGGCTATAAAATATATCCTAACATAAATGATTATTGCAACAGTCTTTCTGTTATTGTGTTCACATGGTTCAGGCTTAGAAAGAATTGAGAGCCTTAAGCATAACCTTGTGCATGTTTAAATGAAGTGATCTTTCTTGAATCGCTTGCTAAACCACTTCCATGACTTAAGTGACAGTTTGCTCCTTTTCACATTCATGTTTTACTCATATTTCTACTCCGCAATCAGCACTTGACTTCAGCGCATTTGCTGTCTGACTGCAGAACAGTGTTAAATTGAATAGAGAAGGATCTGGGTATCACATGTTGATGAAAAGTATCTGTACACAACAACTAGTACTTTGCTCTTGTCAGCGTTTGATCATTCCATCACGGCAGGAGATGGTGCCTATGGCTCAGTTCAGACAGTAATGCATATGGAAAAGACATCAGTCACTTCTGGAAGTTTAATCACAATATAAGCACTATGAAAACAGTGCCACTGTCTTCACTGTAAAGGACTACATAGTTAGTTCAGAGCTCAGGACACAAATTACATACAGCCCATGCTCTGGCAAACTTTCCTACTGCTGATGGAAGTTCCAGATTTACAAAAAATGCAACACTAGCGAGTCTTTCAGTGGTAACTGGCACTCTCCACAAACAATCGTTTATAAAACATCTGTTTTAAAATGTTACCGTGATTGACTAGGGCTGAGACTGCTCAGACTAGGTCAGGTCAAAGTTCCCTCTGCCCCAGTACCCAGGCACCACTGGGGGTAAATAGGGGGTACGGAGGTCAAAACTGAAGCAGAAACTATGCTTGTTCTGAGATTAAGAAGATACCGCAGTGCCTGTCAGGGCATGTAGGTGCTTGCTTGACCCTGCTCCCTATTTAAGCTTGTGAAAGTCTCCTCTTCCCTTAGCGTTTAAATCCGAGATATTCTGGTTTAGCTCTTCCTCTGCTGTTTTCTAAAGGGTGAGTTAATACAAGGAGGACAGTATTAATAAATCATGAATCTATAGCCCATTAAAAAAATTCTTCCTACAGATTCCATCAAGCTGCTCAGAGCTGCAGTGCAGTTCTGCAGGCAGATCTCTGCTCTATTTCCCAGGTACAGGCACAATTTTTCAGAGGAGTCTTGGTGTGAACTAAACTCTTTAAAGAGAACCCCATGTGTGCACCAAATCTGCTCCCTTTGGGCAACTTTGAGCCACATACATGGAGGGGCTGTGCAGTCACAAGGATGGGTCTAAATCTGTTCTGAAGTAAAACTCCAAAATATAAACACTGTCAAAATTCAGACCTCAACACAAACCAGCTCAGTCTATTGGACTACTGATACTGCACCAAATTGTTCGTCAAAGTAGAGATACTCACTGCCTCCAAGCTTCCGATTTCAGTTTATAAACTCCAGTATGAAAGTGATTTTCAGCTTCTTAAATCTCAGAATTCCCCACACTGGAAGGAAAACATTAGGATGGCGTATGTTGTATCTATCTTTCAGCTGTCAGTATTATTAAACCATTCAGGGGCACAAATATAGCTTTATATTTGAGACAAAAAACCCAAGCAGGTAAATAGGACTCCTGATGGCAAATTGTATGGTAATAAGAAACCAAAAGATGATTTATAAGTTGAAGTCCTTCCCAAACACCTTTCAGATTACTCAATTCACGCTCCATTTTTCAGCTTCGACTTAAGCACAAAACACAGTACAGTTGTATGGAAGCTAGCAAAGTTGTACTGGAACAGAATATTAGCTACAGATATAATATCTCTCATGGAAACTGGATAAAAGTAAAATTGAGACATAGGAGACACAAGGGCACTTGAGAAAAGCAGGAAAGCCAGCAGCTTAAAAGCCTTCATGTGAAGTGATCTGTGACGTTTTGAGAGAAAAAAGAAATTAAGATTTCTTCTGGAATGTGTAATATTCTTCCATGGGGAAAGGATGGAAAATGTCGTCATTTAAAAGTATACCAGATGTCAGATCTTTGGAGAAGATGATTTTCCTCTGTAGGAAAAAAGCATTGGCAAGAATGGTAGATTACAGGAGCTAATTATTCTTTATTTCTCTAATGCCTATAATTATATTATGACTAGGAAGTTATGGAAACATCGGCTACCAGCTTGCTGAGTGGCATGGTGTATTCCAGTAATAGCTACAGTGCATTCTCCTTCATAAAATTAATTAAGCTTTATTAAACCTAAAGTAATTTATTTCAGGAAAAGGCATATGGCATCTCGTGAAAGGAATCCGTATAGATGCTGGAGGAACTGCAGTTGTGAACAAATATATCCAGTTTAAAATAGAATATCACTATCCCATGGACACTCTTTGATAGGATGAAGAGGCTTACATTCCCATCGTTTGGGCTGGTGCTACTTCACAGGGCAATGGAGCAAGAGACATTGCAAGAGGATCTTCACATGCCAGGAGGAAAAAAAAGTCGATATAAAAGTGACAGAGCAAAAGGTCACCAAGCAGTGGCAGTTTTACAACGGCTTTTGAATCTTAAATGGCAGCATGAAGGAGAAAAAAAACCCAACCAAACAACAGGCTATTGTGGTCCTCAGTCTCAGATTCCATCAGTAATGCAGAAAGAGGGAGGGTTAGTAAAACTGCAAAAATGAACAGCAGTTTTCTTGGCACCATTCAAGTTAACTTAAATGGTATCAATGCAAAGTTAGTTGTTTGCTTGTTTATTTTGTTTATGCTTTAGAGAAAATGTTCAGAAGCAATTCATCTTCATGTTAAAAATTTGCAATTTAAGATTTACTGTGTAATGTAGCCAGTGATAAATGGGTTTATCTATAACCTGCACATGTTAAAGCTTGGAAACATTTTTCAAACTTTTTTTCTCAGAACACTTTATTTATTTTTCTCCCTTTCCTTTTACTTTCTGTTTTAGACCAGTTCTTATTCTGTACTTGGAAAAAAGACCATGTCATAAGGTTCCTTAAATACAAAAGCTGGAGTCCGTTATCATAAATGTGGCCATCACTTCAAAGACACTAATCAGCAATCACATCTGGTCTCAGTTATGAGCTTGTAATGAAATGAAGTATTAATCTCCTTTATTTGTATACATGAAGTTTGCAAAAATCATAGCTGTTGTTTTATATCTTTCTGTAAAATATAAAGTTCAACATATGGAAAAGATTTCCCATTGAAATATCTGTATTGCTGTACTAGGTAAGAAAGAACATTTTACTCATAGGTTAATGACTTGCTAATTGTTTAAGGAAGAGAGAGAAGATGTCTGCACCAATCCTGCCTAAAGGACATTAGCATTTAAAGAGAAATAAGAGCAGCCCATGAAGGAAACTTCTTTGTGGTTAATTGCCTGTCAATATTTTCAAGGACAAGAAGAGATTTTGAAGTTAAATAAAAACATAAGCAATGGCATAAGTATGCAAGTTAGCATTCTCTTCTGTCCAAAAGACCTTTCTCATGAATGTAGTCTGAAGATGTATGGCTGGCAGGAGGAACAAGTTCCTGACCTCTCTCTCCTTACAGAGATTGGATTCTGAAACAATCCAAATACTTTCTTTTCTGACACTTCTATCTTTGTAAACTTTATAAACTTTGGTGCTCTTTTTTTTTTTTTTTTTTGTAAATTAATTTATTTTCCTAATGGCGTGGCTTTTATTTAGAATGATTTCAAGATATACGGGTAACATATACCTGTGGGATATTGTATACTTCCAAGATGTTCCTATGGCATATCAAATTTCTGAAGAGAATCCACAGCATAATTCTGCACAGATGAGTTTGAGTGTCAGTCCTGCAATGTCTAAATGGATCAAACAAGAACTGGCAACAATTCTCAGCTGAGAAATTTCTTGTTCTGAAGGAAGCTACACTTAAGGAGTATACTTAATTCCCGATAGGCCTAATGGAGTTTATAATACAAATATGCAAAATGAAAATTAAAATCAAGGACTCTTACAAAGTTAAGATGTTTCACGTGTGTTGGATATTCTCCAGCTAAGTCAGAGAACAAAGGTGTCATTTTGTACTTCTGAAACTACATCGTGCTAGACAGGAATAACAGCTACTCTTCAGCTATATAACATAATGAATCTACAATACTAATGCTAATGTTTTCTTCTGCAAAGGTTTTGTGATGCTTTCTTTTGCATTGCAGTGTTGTTAAAGGTGACATAGTAAAACCTATAGTTCTGTGGGAAAAAAACCAAACATAGAGCCAAAAGTTATATTTCTACCAAGACACGCCAGGTACATAAGTGCAAGATATTTCAGAAAGAATTTACAATAATGTAGAGGAAACTCTGATTTTTTAAATTATTATTATTTTTAATAGGACAAAATAATAATTATAAGCAGTTTGGGAGGGGAATGTCTGTAGCTAACATTAGATGTATCAAAGTTAAGTGTACATAGGTGAATGAATTCTTTATTGTTATATTTTTTATTATTATTATTATTAATAATAATCTCATCAGGAAACAAAGCAGTGTGATAGCCCAAGTCAGCAAATATTTACATTAGGCTATCAAAAGGTAGCACAAGAGAAAGGAACAGAAAGAGCAGGGATATTACTGTCTGTACTGACTGCAAAGTTGTGGAAGGTTGTATGACACACGCTGCTTTAGAGACACGGTGAGATTGTCTCCGCAGAAGAACTGGTCAAGGTGGAGCCAGCTGGGCTGCCTCGTACATGCAACACAGCTAAACCACAACGCGCATCATCCTCCCACGGCTAACCGAGACTTCACTGCTTCTGCATCCTTGTCATCGCCACAGTTATCTCACTTTCTTTTATAATTAGTATGAGCTAAATATGGGCAAAGAACAGTTTGGCATTCAGAAGATTTAAAATAGGCTATACTGCTGATTTGTCTATGACTGCCTAATGCATGGGATGAGAGTGGGTTTATAACAATTGCTCTCAGAAAATGACTAAGGATTAAGTCACTTTTACTTAGGAAACCCTGTGCATTGTCTCCCTAGATATTTTTAGGCTTCTGCTGTTTGACACAAAGGGAAGGAATGAATGTATATGGAATGAGGCAGATCTATTATCGTAAAAATTGATGTTTAAAAGCACTAGATAGTTCGAGTGCCTACACCTTTGCATATCTAACTCGCTATCAGTTTTTCTAAAGGGCGCCTTGTCAAGACTCTGTAACCAGCCCTACCCTTCCCTTAAGCTACCTTAGCAGCACCTCAGTGTAGACAAAGAGCAAATGAGTAGTTACTTTTGAACATCCAGGCCATAATCTATATGAACTCTGAAGCATGAGAGTGAGTAGGGATGATGGCTCTAAGCTTGATGAATTAATTCTCTGTAAAGCAAATGTCCTTTTTTTTTCCCCAAGAACTTCCTGTCTCCTAAGAGTAAAGACAATGGAAAAAACAATACGTCACTTTCAATCCCAGTGAACAGGGAAGAACATATTCAAAATTTCAGGTCATAAAAAGAAAAAAAAAATGTTAAGAAAAGAAAGAAAAGATTAAATTAACAGTGGCATCTCACTGCTTCAGCTTGCTTTCAGTCTCAGTAAAACTACCAGTGGGAGGAGACACCACAAAAGAACAAGAAAATACGAGAACAGGAAGAAAGACTGGTACAAGTCCTAGAGCAAAAAGCATTGTATATAAGAATCAACAGCTCAGACAACAGAAATAATCATTATTAGCAGCAGCAGGTTTCCCAGCAGCGTCAGGCTCTAAAGCAGATGAATTTGGAAAAGTGACAGTAGTAAATGGCCTGCAAAAATGCTAGTGACAGGAGGTCTTCCAGGCTGGTGTCCAAATGTTGGATGATGCCACATCAAAATAAACCTTATCTATCAAGAATTTCTATTTCAGAGATCTCCGACTCTTAAATTGTAACATAAACCTTCTGTATACACAAACTTTACTTAATCTCATGTACCAGTACTGAGCTCACAATTTCTCGAACATCTGTTATTTCTTGCCCTTTTGTAGCTCTGTGTAACAGACATGTGGGCAAATCTTCCCTTCACATCCCCACGGCTGAGATTTGAGCCAAGCCCTGCAGTGGAGCCCAGTCACCATCACTTCTTGATCCAAGAGACTCAAAGGCTCTTTAAAAACCAGTCTAAACTCATGTTATATATGAGAACTACTGCTCTGGATCAGACCCAACCTTAAGTAAGAATAAGTAATATGTAGAGCATTACTCCCCACCTATAATTCCCGTTTCTAAGTCTCACCAGTTTAGAAACTTCCTGAAATAGCTCTTGCATCTGTTAAGGAGCTCTTCCATGAATTTGCTTCTCCTTTCTTGAAAACATTTGTATTTTTGCTCTCAGTCACATCCCAACACACTAATCTTACAGCTGTTCAGAGCTGGTCAATAGGAAATACTCTGGACAGAAGTACATAATAGTATCCAGCAGCATTCAGATATTAACTATGTGCTATGATTTGTTCCCTCCCAGTACCCAAAAATCAGTTATGTTTGCTTTTTTTTTACGAAAAAGAAACTTAAACCCAAACACACCACCACTCCCTCCCCAATTTCCCTTGTTTTTAATAACAAGGACACTATAAAATATTTAAAGTTAAATGAGACCATGGCTCAATCCACTCACTTCCAAATCACTTCTTTTGTCTCTCTTTTTGTCTCCTTGCTATGTAGGCTAAACCACTACTGGTTTGCTGTCTTGAAAAAAACTCCAGGTACAGGAAAAACATAAAATTCCTCAGACTTTTACTTGAAATTTTTGCATGTGGGATATGCAAATGTGGAAAGGGAGAAAAATAAATAAAGAGTTCTGAGAAAAAAAGTTTGAAAAATGTTTCCAAGCTTTAAATGAGAGAGGGGCTCCTGAGTTTAAGTTAATTGTGCTTGTGAAAAGCACTGTCCAGAGCCAGAGAATTTCATTTCCTTTCATAGCAAAGGAATAATTAAGACAGGATTTTACTTTTTTTAACATTTGCAAAGTCTACATTTACACAGCCTACCCTGAAGCTAGCTGACCCTTGGCCAATGGAATTAAATAAGGACTTGTAAGATGCAATTCATCTGACCTCCTGTGGACACCACTTGGGTTTACTCCAAAGGACATCCAGATCAATAGATCAGAAGAAAATGTTTACATTGCAGATTCCTTTGTTTGCTCAGATGACTTTCCCCCCTTCTTTGGATCCTGAAGGACTTGACTTCACTGTATGGCAGAGACAGTTCTGGGCACGTGTGGAGTCACAGATGTGGCTGGTAACTAAAGCAAATAACTACTCCCAAATAAAGCTGAGGCATTCCTGCTTGAGGTAGCAATGAACTGCCATTTCAAAGATTACAATTGTCTGTAAGATCCACTACACCTTTCAGCACCTAAATTCTTGTACCTTACTCTCTTTTGTAGGAGGTAGAACAAGGTTTTAGGAGGCTTTGTTATTCATTACACCTTGTTTTCAATCTTGGTGTCAGAAACGGCCTCTACTGACGAGAATCACATTTGCCAATGTGTCAATACACTGCAGGTGAAATGCTCAGAGGTTAATGACTTGACCCTTTCTCCATCCCAAATTGTCTTCTGAGACTGTTCTACAAGTGTGTTTTTTGTTACTTCATCTACTTTTAAAAACTATATTGCTTAGCTTTAAGAGGCAAGCTGAAGAAGAACTATAAAAATCCTTCAGCAACCTGTGTATTTCCTGCTATTGGGCAAAATTCCGTTTTTTATTATTTTAATTTTAATATGTAATAAAGATTAGAAAACCATATTCCCACAGAGATGAGCACACTCTAAAATTGGCACAGCTAGAGTTTGCTGTAGATTCTAAAGAAGACAGAGCTGCCTCATTTGGTTTTAAAATGGATACATTGAATATAGCACATGTAGGGAAGAATTAACTAACTGTAGCAAAATGTTTTTCTCAACTGCTTCTCTCTGCTGGAAATTCCACTATCATACTTAAAATCTAAGATAATGAGAAAGCCTCTAAGCTGAAAAAGCAGAACCCCTAATCATTTCAATCCCCATTTAATATACAATTTTCTAAAACAGAACAGCCTTCCTTATCCCTAATTCAGATTGAAATATTTTCTTTTCAAATTGTAATATATTATTTTGTTGCATATTCTTAGAACGCACTGCTACCCACGCTGGCATCTGATCAACGGCAAACAGGCTCTTGCTACACTTAGGAGACAAAAACGAACACGAATGTACGAAAGCCCAGTGAAAAAAAACCCAGGAGGTAAGACGCGGAGTACATGCTGAGGTGTGACAACAAGCAATACAGCGTGCCAGCCACAGACAATGACAAGATCACACGGATAGACACGATCGCAGGACCTAATCTGAAATAGCTGGGCTCAGTGAGAAATACTGCCAACTCCAGTAAGAGTTCTACTTAGGCGAGAGGAATTTCGTTCAGCCGCAGGCACGCGAGACGCCGGTATTGCGGAGGTGATGACTTTCCTCTTCTGCTTATGGCGCCATGGGGCACTAGGGACAAGTACAGAGAGCAGAGGAGTGATTTTGAAAGTGTGCTACTTAGAGTGCCTAACATCAGCTATTTAAAGATTGGGTGTCCAGTTCAAAAGAAATCTAGGTTCCCTTTGTTACCGCAAGATCTCCTCCGCGGGGGGAACTCAGCCTTTCCAGGTTCATGTCTAAAATGGGGTAATCCTCCTTTGGGAGATGTCCCTCTCTTGCCCTTAATTATATAGCAATTCTGGATGCTTAACTTTCAGATAGTCAAAGCTAGGAAACTGAACCCTCTAAAGTTTGGGGGGGGGGGGGGGCAGGGAAGCAGGAGAAGGGATGGAAGAGAGAAGGAGGTTTCTCATTAATTTTTATGTTCTTTTTCTCTAGTATCTAATACTCAACTAGTAAAGATTAATATTCATTCCAGCTAATAGCACATATGGCACATGAAATAAATAGTATCTTATTTGCAAAAAAGCCTCCAAACGTTTTGAGAAACATTAATATTTCAAAGTGATGAAGGAGTTCTACATGCCCAAAAAACCTGGAAGCCACTTCACTCGTAAGTCTATTGACTGAAAGTAAAAACAACTTTCAAAATCTATTTCTATTCCACAGGTTTTGTCCTATGAAGTGGCAAAATGGAAAAGGGAGTGTATTTCAATAGTGCAGATGAGGTTTCTGAGTAAATCCAAAGCTTTCTGCACACTGTGCCTTCCTGATGCCCCCTCCCACTGAGGTAGCATCCCAGCAGTTTTGGCTGCCATACTGGGATATGGACTGGAAATTTATTTATACACAAAGTAGACTAACCTGACTTTCTGACAGACATGAAGTTATATCTAAACTGCTTTCAAAGAAAGTGAAAAGGGTACTGAATGCCAGATGTGCTGGTCTTCACTGACGGGCTTGAAGGATATAGTTTTCATTGCTTGATGGCATAGTAACTTTTCTTTAAAAAACTTTTTTTGGTCACTAATGGGCCAGTGTTTATGAAAGTTTGATTTCATATTGTATTTGCAGAAATTGCATTACTGAACTGAATTATTCCATTACTGTAAATTTAGGCAAAACTATGTTTTCTCATTGTTTTGGTTGGGATAGAGTTAATTTTCTTCTTAGCAGCCCATAAGTTGCTGTGCTTTGGATTTGTGACCAAAACAGTGTTGATAACATAGGGATGTTTTCATTACTGCTGAGCAGTGCTTACCCAGAGCCAAGGGCTTTTCTGCTCCTCACCCCAGCCCACCAGCGAGGAGCTGGGGGGGCACAAGGAGCTGT
>JAOBAS010000057.1:14951833-14976265 GCA_025311575.1 Elanoides forficatus
CCTGGGAAGGGGGAATGGATTCCCGGGTTTGCTTTGCTTGTGTGTGCGGCTTTTGCTTTGCCTGTTAAACTGTCTTTGTCTCAACCCACGAGTTTTCTCGCTTTTATCCTCCTGTCCCATCGCAGGGGGAGCGAGCGAGCAGTTGTGAAGTGCCTATCTGCCTACCGGCGTTTAACCACAACACTATGTGCTGTCTCATTACCACCTTTACAGAGGCAGAGGCTTTACATCCAACATGCTTTATGGAGTACAACTTCCAGTGTGAATGTAGCCAAGCTTTTGATGGATAGATTCTTGTAGTCACTTGTTTGCAGAACGTTCAAACATGAGTTTGTATAATTTTATATAATTATGTAATAATATCCAAATCTGGGAGTATTATTATTGAATTGCACAACAAATGTTTAATAGGATCAGATCTTTATGTAATGATTTGACTCTTCGCATTTAGACAATAAAATAAGGAAACATTGAGTAAACATAAAAAATTAAAATAATGATTTAAATTAAGAATAAAAGAGATATCATCTGCACATATGAATACACTGTATGCATATGACTTGGGTTATGTGCTGGTTTTAACATTACATGCTTTAGATAGAGCAGCATTATAATGCAAGCATAAAACAGAGAGGCAAGTTAATAACGTTTGTGCAGTATGTCCTTTCAGAAAAAAGTATATGAGCTATTTCAAAAGCATGTTGGCAGTTTGCTAGTTATTGCTTCTGGAAATAGTCCCATAAAATGAGTGCAAGCTGCCCTCTAAATTATAATGTAATTTTCTTATTTTAGTGGAAGGTAAGCATGTGAAATACCATCTTGTTTATCGCAAACAGGGAGCACCGCATTTGCTCAATGGAAAATTTTAACCAGTTAAGTGAAGTTTGTGGATTCAATTTAATCTTTGTTAGGAGTCTGGTTTAAATATTATACTATGGAATATGTTCCTGTTCAATTGATGACAATGACCCGTCCGCAGAATTATCACGATTACACATGTGAAGTTATGCGCTGCATGAGAATTTTTGTACACTGTAGTATCAACCCTGCCTACTGGACTTATTTTAACCAGTTACAAGGAGAACATTCTAGAGTATAATTAAGTAGGTTCCCAAAAAAGATAACTAGTATCCCGAGACCCAGCACATAGTCTTGTCTTTCATCTAGTTTCCCTTGTTTTGTTTGGGGATGGGAGAAGCCAGGGTCTGGCAACTTCTCCAGTTGCTGCACGTTTGAGTATTTACTTGTCTAAGATGTGTGTAAGATATGTTGGACCTACTGTACGTGTGTGCACTGATTAATTATTATGAATAATTATTCGTATGCGGTTAATCCAATATATTTGCCAAGGCAAACTTAATGAGCATGGTAAGATCACTTTCTCTGAGCATGAACAACATCTACAAACCTCCCCAGATATGTCAGAGCCCTCTTCACTATGGAGCCCTCTTTATTTTATGCATGTTTTGCACATAAGAACTAGGTCTTTTATGTCTCAGCATAACAAGCTCATAATATACGCGCTATTCTATTCATGTTGGTGCTGAAGGTAGAATATTCTATTCTATAGGTGCTGAAGGTAGAAATATGGCAATCCTATCTGGAGAAGGTGAATCACTAATCTGGGCAGTCATGCTTGGGTCCACTGCAAGTGGACCACAAAAGATGCCACAATCCAGCTCTTGTAGCACTCAAGCCCAGAGCAAAGGAAAGGTTTCCCTGTAAAAGAGATGTTCCAGTGGCTTCACTGAGTGATACTCAGGATGGTTCAATGGCTTCAGTAACCCTGGGTAATCAGGCTTCAAAAATCTCCAAGGGCTTTCTTCTCAGTGGGCAGTGGTCAAACATTATCCTGTACAAAGGTGTGCCAGAGTGTAAAGTATGGGGGCAAATAATGAACTAAGGACAGTCCAATTATTTCAGTCACAATCATAATCATAATATATGTGAGGACTACCTGTCCTACAAATTTTAATGTTATTTTGCTCGCTAGTGCTAAACCAGAATGAGGTTGCAAAGCAGTATTCCTGAGAGCCAGAACCTGTTACACATATTGGCCATGCGGCGCCAATGCCTTCAAAAGAGATTAATTGCACAGGAAGATAATGTTCAGTATGAGAAAGGACAACATAATATAAACCTCAGAAATTTCACAGGTTTGTATCCAGAGGGAACCATTATGATCATCCAAATTTGATTTCCAGAAAAACAGCCCCAAAAGCTTCAACTACTAATTCCTGTGCTGAGCCCACAATTCTGGTGGAGTTTGAGCATATCTTTTAAAAAGACAGCTAATTTTAATTTAAAGACTTTAAATGATGGAAAGTGCTCCAGAACCCTCAGCAAATTGTTACACAGTTTAATTACGTTTTACTGCTGAAGAAGTCTACCTCATTTCGACTCTGAATTTATTAAGCTTCTAACTCCAGCCACTGGGTCTCATTCTCCCTTCATCTGTAAGATTAAAGAGCCTTCCACTACCAGAAAGCTTTCCTCATGTGGGCAGCTGCGGACTACAAACAATTCACCTCTTAACCTTCTTTTTGTTTAGTTAAATAGATTAACTTTTTAAAGTCTATTACAGTTGAGACAGGTTTTTTCAACCTTACATTATTCTTTGCGTTCTTTTCTAAATCATTTCCAAACCGCTGACATCCCTTTTACACTCTTGAAGTGAGAACTGTACAAAGAATTTCAATAAGTTCTCGTTAATATCATGGAGAGCACTAACCACCTTGTACCTACTTGTTACTCTCACCTTAATAAAAACAAAGTCTGTGTTTGGCTTCAGAGCCACAAAATCACTTTATGACCTCAGGTTCAGATGCTTGAGCCCTAGGGCCTCCAACTGGTCTACTGGAACAGATAAAGGTCCTTTTGAAATTCTTTCATTTTAGATAGAGATCTTATTAAGTTGTAATTCTAAATAACTTTCAGACAGAGCCATATTAAGAAATCCTTATATATATATATAAAACCATAGTGCATGGAAAAAAGCCATCTGCTCTTATGCATGTATTATCCCAGGAATAAAACCATTCATTAGCTGAATAAGCAATAATATAGTGCTAGTATAATTAATATTTTTATTAATTATAAAAAATTGCTTAATTAATTAGAAAAAAGCAATTGGTTATAAATCGTTGCTTACTAGAAGCAGTTTCCACTTGGGTAATGTTAAACCTAAAATCAGGGGCTTTAGCTGAAGCTCTTATCCACTGAACGCATAAAGCACTGTACGCTTACTAAACTAGACATTGAAGCGTATCCTGAATAGTTCTGATGAACAGAGGATTTAAACTACAAATGTCAGTCCAAGAAATCAGTTTATGATTTTAAATATCTTCTCTGTATCTAGAAATTTTCCACTTACACTCAAACTGAAAGGACAGCATTACTCCTCCTCCAAGTGAGTAAGCAAGCCAAAAGGAAAACAGATATTTTCAGATTTTCTCTTATAACATTTTTACCACCCATGCTTTGGTCCCCAAGCAGCAGAGGGATACTAGTTATAGTGGTTACTCATGGCTGGGTTGTTTATGGCAGAGTTTCCATCTTCACAGAATTTTGATAATTTGTGCTACAAGACAACTTCTTAATTATGAATTAAATTTTGAATCAGTGGCTGAATTGGTTTTGTTCCAATGCAAACAATTTTAAAGACAATTTTACAGTTCTTAGTTCTAGGGATAAAGAAACATTGTTCTTGGCTTCTACTGCAATGATTGTCCATTTTCCTGAGGGCTAGACTGATCTTCTCCTCAGCATCATTTTGGGGTTTCCTTCTTGTGAACGAGAATCTAGGGAACATATTTTCCTCTGTATCATACTTCTCCCTAATTCCTTCTCACTCTCTACACTGTGTCTTTGAGGGATGGACAAAGGGCAGCAGTTAGTTCCTGCTACCGATTTGTAGCCTAGAAGTTCTCCCTCTGTGGGAGTTTAATAAGTTTGTCAAGAACTTGGAAAGAGAGCCTTCTCTTCACATTCCTTATGGACACCCACCCACACAAACTTAAGTACAAGAGCCACCAGGAATGAACATTATCACTTTCCTGTTCCTACTTTCCCTCTCACTGTAGACATCCGAGGAGAATCTACAGGTTAGAAAAGCCAGGCTTGTGCTGTTCCACCCTCCACATGCCCAGACTGGTCCTTAGAAAGCAATACTATGGTTCTTCAGCAGCTCATATTCCTTCAATATAATTGCTGACATTTTGAAATTCTGAGATAACCTCTTATTTTCACACAGGTGAGAGAAACTGCTGCACATCTAGGGACTAGTGACATTCGGTAGATGAGCTGTGTTTTTTCTATTCAGCTTCTAAAGACATTACTAGAAATTGCTTCCATGCCACAAAACTGGGGACATTCTCCTTTCCTTCCCCATGACTTTTGGCAAATACTTAGAAAAATTATTAGCTGCTTTCTCAACAGTTTGTGGAGCTGCGTGAAACTGAATTCCTCACTTGCTGGAAGCAGTGTATTCAGTTTTTGTTTGTTTGATTTTCATCAGTGTTCTGCTTGCGCACGTTGAGATCTTCTCTGAAAGCCAGATTATAACAGATCCTAAACCTCAAACAGGATTGTCAAATTTCACTTGCCTTTGCATATAAAACTATGTAAAGCCCTGAACTCCTCACAGAATTGCAAACAGCATCTTAGCACATGGCTCACAGGCTTTGCAGAGCAGAGCCCAAACTGGATGAACTCCCAGGGTCGGCGCAGCCCTCCAATTCCCCTGTAACTTTGTGAAATTACATTTGTCATCTTAAAAGTTGTGCATGGTGCTAACAGGTGACCCTGTGTCATAGACAAATATGAGATTTGCAACTCTGTAGATATTTAAGGTACTCCCTGTGGGGCCTGTTTTGCAAATATCAATTGCAGTCAATGAAATAACTCACAATTATAAAAAATGCTGTAGCTAGAAAGAGATCTCGATCTTGGGTTCTATTTTTAGTAACAGAAAACAAAGCATTTCTGTTAAGAAACTTTCAAAACCACTCAATGAATTCTAAGTACAAATATTTGCTGCTATCTCTATTATCAAAACATCGCAGGATGCTCATCTCTTTTGTTGTCCCACAGCAGTACCCTAGACTGAATGCAAGTTCTGCACTGCTGCATGCTGAGATATACGGAATGCCTGTCAGGCTCAGAATAAAGTTTTGTTAGCCTTCTGAGCACCTGTATTACATGGTAGATCAACTTCACCCGCTGCCCATCGTTAAGGTCTCTGGAACAGCTTTTAGAATGTTGCTAGACTTTGCGTCACGTCTTTAACGGATAATGTGTTATTTTGCTGGCAGTTTATTTGTTCTCATTTTTTTTCAAGTTGATATTTTTAGGCTAAATTTCTAATCTCCATGTAAAAATCAAATCTCAATATAAATTTTATTACTTCTTTGTATTAATGTTACCACTGATATTAATTCTCTCTCCTGTTCTATATATCATCAGTAAAGACCATTCATGTGAGAATCATTCCAAATTCCACAGCAAAAATTAAGGTATTAATCAAGATGGATAGTAGAATCTATTCCTGTGGAAAGCCACTAGACACCTCCAGTCAGCAAAATGCTATTTATCCTAATGATTAGCTTAGCTGTCTTCTGAACAATGTAAAGCAATTTGTTGACACTTTGTGCACAGAATCTTGCCCTCCATAAAACAACCAGCATCTGCTGTCAGGGAAGAAAAAGGAAAAAATATTTGTGAGAGTACCACAATTAGCTATTTATAGTTACTATGGAAACAAAGCAGAATCAAATAAGCACCAGAGCTCGTGTGATTACATTTTTGTTCATTTGACAGTGTATTGAACCGTAGGCCTGCTTTTAATAGCATTTTCTTTCAAATATTGATATAATTTAGTGTGATGGATTTCACATTCAGGACTACCCTATTTGATGATGATAAGTAGAGAGATAAGAAGGCTTAAATTCTGCTAACCTATAAACACGAGCAATGTGCAATGTCGAAAGTTTTACATGTCTAAAAGAACAAATTCCCAAAGTAGGTTGTAGAACAGAAAATGTTGCTGCTCTTCGCCAGCTGTTCTTTGCTACAAAAAAAAGATCTTGCTTTTTCAATTCATGAAGGTGATCTCACTATCATGAAAAAAAGCATTTATGTAGACCTTATTGGGCTGCATGGATTTACTAAATCACAGTTAAGAAAATGGAAGCTTCTCAAGCTATGCTGAATCTGAAGATTGTTTTTATGAATGGAAGAACTTAATCAAAATGCTTTATCTATTTTAGCTTCTTTTTGCTAATAATACAAACATCATGAAGACAATGATACATGGGGGAAAGATTCCAGGCAATACTTTTGTTCCAGAATACATTTTCGCTTGATAATGAATACTAACCTGATCATTGCCAAGTCTTATTGCAAATGCTCATAAAATTAACTCTTTAGCAGTGTAACAAATTGACTGAGAAAAATAACTCCTTAACTGTGTAAGAAATTTATAGCAACACCAACATAAAAAACTGTTTTCTTCTTCATACCTACCCACTTTTAAACCAAAAAAAAGGCAGTTTCAGCTTTTCACATGGTTTTCAGACAAAAGACGACATACAAAGTATATATATACATAGAAATAAAAATTGTATATATAATATCAAATTTGCTTTGTAGTCCAGTTTTCAAATAATTTTTGCTTTCTCAGTTCATATTCTTTGCTTGTACTTATATTATATTATATTATTTACATATATAACTTGTGTGCAGTAATAATGTGTGTGGAGGTAACCAAATAAAAGTTTATCCAATAGCTCCATCACTCTCACTAATACCACTACTTCCCTCTGGCCTCTGTTGATTATTTGACAGGGAGAGTTATTTAATGCTATGTTTTTGAACAACAGTACTTCTAAAACTGTGAAGGATATTAGTGAGATTTGTACACAAGAATCTTCCCTGCAAACTGCAGAAATTGTTACCTAGTAAGGAAATTAAGGTTTATTGGCTTTGATTTTTTGCATGCAGAAAGTTCACTGTCAGAAATTTAGGACTATCATTGCACCTCATGCTGAATCTTTACTCATGAAGAAGTTAGATTGCATCATTTCTGGTTTGATTCTTGAAAGATTTCAAACATCACTTTACTGAAATAAGCCCACAAAAAATACCTAAATCTTTTTGTCAAATGGAAATATTTTGTGATATAATGTTTTCACCAATTCTTTAGGAAGGAATTTTGCCATCTAATAACTTCACAAACAATTTTTTAATATTTGGTAACAACTATGATCTTAATTTCATCCAACTATGTAAAATGTAGTCATGAATATGATAATAGCTTATCTATTGGTTTAACTTTTTTCCCCAACTGAACACTGAACAACGCATGGATATTTTATTTAAATATAAGGTTGTGGGTTCATTTCCACAATAATCAATGGTCTGTTTTTTTAATTCAAAACCCTCATATAGCTCTTGGAAAAGGTAACCCCACAAAGAACCAGGCAGACTGGAACTATTCCAAAAAACTAACATCAATCATAAGCAGCTGCTACCTGTTGTAAATGTTAGCTCAAGCTCTGGAATATGGCATTAACTTGAAAGGGAACTTGAAGTTATGTATAAAAAGAACATCTTAACATCAGTGTAGAAAAGGTTTTCTTAAATGTGGGAGGGAGGCTCAGAATGTCATACTTTCTGACACCTCAAATACATTTGCTTTTTTGCACTCCACAACTTAAGTAAAAAATTGTATAATTAATTTATAGTTTAGATTAGGCATTTTAAAAAATTCTAAAATTTTACGTTGTGCCTTTGTTCATATTTTTTCTAAGCTCCAGACAGGCAAATGATGTGGCATGGATTTTTATTTTGGGATGGGGGCAGGTTGTCCAACTATGAAACTTGGAGAGATACTGACGTGTGAGGTAACCTAGAACACGTAGTGCTAACGTTATATAAATAAGTTAGCAATTGTTGAGGAATCCAGTGTTGTTCCTCATGTGGTGTTAATCCCTGTCACTGATATGCTCCATGCAATTAGTGCACCTCCTCCTTAGGTATCCAATTCATGGAAAACGAGGAGAATGCCGTTCTGTTTCTTTGTGTTTCAGGACATTTATCAGGACATTTATTCAGGACATTCTAACTACTTTATGTACTAGACTTTTGCAAAACCCAAACCCCAAGATAAATGCTTAGGGGAAAAAAAAAAGTACATGCTTTAACTTTTTGTGTTATGGTACAGGTGAAAATAGTGTTTTACATATAGGATTGATGCACCCAGTCATATCAAATCACTAAAGATGACCCAAGCGGTAGATCAAAGGGAAGAGGTACTTAATGACGTCTATGAAATATTAAAAAAATGCTGAGAGCACAACTTAAATGTATGAAAGTAACTGCAGCATTTTACACAGTCCTTAGATGCAACTAATTTTAAATATATGAGTTATTTTAGAAATTATCTCAATTTAAGGGTATTAAAACATAAAAAAGACAATACAGTCACCTCACTGCAACTCACGTGGCCAGGCAGGTGCAGGAGTGTCCCTGACACTCACCACAGATTCAGATGTATTACATGTATTTACTACTTTCGCTGTTGTTACTGCTCACGGGCATTGCCATGGCAGTAGCCCCTGGGCATCTCTATCATGAAGGACAGCCAGCAACAGATTGCTGTCTCACACGTATGTTATCCATCACTGTGTTTTCCTGAGACTCCTTCTAGCATCTTAAGTAGCTTCTGATTTTTCTCGGTTTTATCTTTACTCCCTTCCTTGGAGGAGGAGGCAGTTCATCTCCCCACTGCAGACAGAGAAGCTGCCGCGCTGCTTCACTGCTCCTTCCACAAAAGGTCACAGTATATAAAACGCTTTAAAAGAACGACAAAGCTATGGATGAAAACCAGTGCCCGCAGACACAGAGGCCACGAGTTGTAATTGCAATGGTAGCTCTACGACAAAAAGAAACAGAAGCTCTCGTTTACTGGAGTCCAACTTGCTCTCGCACCCAGAAAGATTCTGACTACAACCTATTCTGTACTTATTTCAACTAATCGCCAGTTCAAAGATCCATTTCAGTCATGTAAAGAGAATTACAGTGATGGCAGCACCTAATTTTTCTAATTACAAGGGACTTGTAGGTACTAAGATTATAATCAAAGTTTTTGAAAATGTTTTGACATCTTGTACAGTGCACACATTACTGTGGTGTGGTAAAACACTTTTATTGTCACAGCTTTGGAAAGTGTCCTGTCTCCCTTCCCCCCCTTCATGGTGATAAAAACATCAAAACTCAGATTTCTTTTTCTTTACCACAGCTCTTGATTCTAGTTCCTCAGCTGGGCTTGTGATAAGTTCTGTATTTAAATCAGCTTTTCTGTTAAGAATGAAATTACTTTATGGATGATATCCTGATTCAATTTACATCAATAGCAATATTCCTCTCCCTTCATTGGAGCCAGAATTTCATAATACAAGCTTAAATTAATTTTAAAATTATTACTGTAAGAAATGCAGCTTCCAGAGGCAGAATTTGTCTTGTTTCCAAATGCTTTTAATAATATAATTTTTCACACTTTCATATAAGTAAAGTGTATCCTTGTCCAGGAAAAAAAAAAAGGACAGTGAAAGAGAAAAAAAACCCCTCAATTTCCTATGGTGATATCAAAAAAAGGGGGAAAACCAATAATTTCAAGAATAAATTTAGTGCTGTAACACATTAATCAAACTGATGGGGTTTTGTAATGCTATTTCAGAAGGTTTTACCTATGACATATTTATACATGTCCTGCTTTTCCATATTTTAAGACATTGGCTTCATTTTCAGTATGATTAGAACTCCTGAATTTTCTCACTCTAAAAGTATCATAAAATCCTTGTGAGGTACTTAGATAAGTTTCCAAAGAACAACAGATTCTTGAATCTCCATTTAAATTCTTTTTTGGACTGAAAACGTACTTATATATGTTATTATGTCACTAATTGTTGACATGAGTCAAAGCCATGCTTGAAAAATATTTCTATCATTTGGTGATGAACTTGCTTGGGAAGTGTTGCTAATACCTTAATAAATTAATCACTTCAGATCAGATTATTTAGTTTAATTTTTTTTTTTTTTTCCAAACTGGAACTGACATGCACAAAAGGTCTTTGAAGGCCTGAAATTTAATAACAATAACTACATTTCTTAGCCTCTCTTTCAGGTCTTTTTCACATTTGGTTCTCATTTTTCTGCCATCTTTCTCCTCTAATTTCTGACAACATCACGTTTGATGAAATTGAGTGAGTCAGTAAGAAAGAATGTGTTGCAGACTTCTGTTTATAGCCCAACATCTGACTGATTTGTAATATTAGAACATCTTGTCAGCTATGTGAGAAAGTACAATGTGTTTGTTAGCTGGATTCTTCCTTTAGAATGTTTCTGGGTTTGTTGATAAAAATTATTATTTTTCCAAATACTGTATCATCAGGGAAAGGAAAGAGAAATGTTTCCTCAGCCTATTACAATTAAAGAAGGCCTTCTGCTGCCAACAAATGTGCATGTGTTTGCTTCTAAAGACACAGTCCTTATGAAAGAATTACAATAAATACATTTTGGTTGGTTTAAACAACAGATGGCTGACATCTTTTACACTTTCGTTTTTCCAGTGGTATTTTACCACCATCTGAAAAGCTTGAATTGTAGCACTTCTTGTGTTTTTGTTGATTTTGTGATAGGAACCAATCTGGGAAGGAGTAATGACATCTCTGTGAAGGGTAAATGTTTTGCAGCAGTTTTCTGCACATAAAGTCTGAGACAGTGAAAAAGAATAGGTAATCTGAAGCGTTTAGCTTTAGTTATGAAGCTTAGCTGGTGAGAGATTGGAGTGAAGAAAAACTATGCTGGCAAGAAATTTCTAGAAAAGGCAGTGTGCCTCCTTTCTCCTTATTGAAGAATGTAAGAAATTGCTGGAAATGCCCAGTTCTTATTGCTACACCAAGACCTTTGACTTTGGAAATAATTGACATTGTAAAAGCTCCTTGTTTCCTCTCTAAGCAATTTACAAAGTGGAAGATGTGATGGAAAGTGGAATAAGGATGGAAAAACCGCAAGGTTTCTAGATGAAACAGAAACATTTGTCTGAACGCGGAAACTCATTAGGCATGGATTCCCTGGTGAAAGCAGTCGCATCAGTCAGCAGAAGTAAAAATCTAAAACTTTTTCCTTGTAAACAAATGTTAGTATGCCCGACCTTCCCGTGAAAGGCAGAAAGTCACGCTACACCCAACTACCTTCATCTCGTGTTTCTCAGGTGCAGGTGGGAGAAGGCACCCCGCCGGCTCCCCGTCCTCCCTCCCCTTACCTTCTCCTTCCTCTCCTCCACACCCAAAATACCTTTCACACTTCTGCAGGCTTTAATCTGTCGCGGGGTAGTCAAATGGGTCCCGGGGAGGCTTACGCAGAGCAGGTGATTGGCAAAAGCAGAGTAAGTTGCTTTAAAGCAGAGTGAGTCAAATCTTTTTGGCAAGGGAAATTGCATCAAAATGTTGTTTTTTAGAAAGCTGAAAAGCTGCCCAGAGATGTGTCAGTTTAGACAAAGATGAAATTTTTAATAAGACGTGTGGAGAGAGACAGAGAGAGAGACACAATTCAAGGTACAGGCATAAATGTACCTGCATTCTCACCCCAAATGCTCAGCCAGTATAATTCTGTTCTTTGAAAATGTTCAGGGGTTTTGTTTATCTTCCAACAAGAAATTTCAAAAGAAAGAAAAAAAAAACCCAAACAAAATCTCAACACCTTAAATTTTGACACAAAATAGAATTGAGACGGCTAAATTTTGGACAAGTCTAACTTAAGGTGAGACAACTGAAAAGAAAAAAGAAGATATTTTTTGGCAGCTTTCAAAAAATCCTGTAGTAGTTTACCTGTAGCAGTGTTAAAATAGAACTTTTTAAGCTCAATTATTGTAGCCTTTAAAACTGCAGCTTGAGAAAATTTTAATTATGTTACTTTCTTACAATAAGCAATGCAGGGAGAAATATCCATGTATTACCTCCCTGTAAGTGAAAATTAATTGAAGATTGTGCTAATCTGAAAAATCATGTAAAGAGGCAGGATGAATTATTATTGCATTTGAACTTAGTGACATGTAGCTGCTTTCTTTTCTGTTTTGTTTTTTTTTTTCCCCCCGTTTCTTGAGCAGTGTTCCTTATCAAAAGTATATCATGTTATCTGAGCTAAAGAACAAGTTGGAAAAGAGCTACATATATATCATACTCTGTATAAGTTGTCATCTTTGGGGGAAGGAAAACAAGAAAATTGAAGCACTGCAAAGTGCTTCAGTATCCAAAATATCCATATTGATTCAATGTAAAGATGTGCTAGGAACTATGGTAAGTGATCTGAATTTACAACTCAGTCGGCACAGGAAGAAGTATCTTGGAGCTGAACACTTCCACTGCTCGTTTTTCCACTGCTCTGAGATGTATAGCGACATTTTTTTATGAAAACCAATTGGCTTTAAGGACATTGGATAGAGGAGAGCAATATAGTGCCCTAATCTCTGAGATATACAACATTTTGCAGAAGCTTTTGGGAAAAGCAGTCAGCCGTATTGATTTGGGAGGCAAAGAAAGGAACTTCCCAGTAGGAGAAAAGGATAAAGAACTTGTACATGGCTCTTAGAGACCAGGGTAGAATCTGTGCTGCCCCATGTATATACATAGTCATGCATATATACTGGTTTTTCCAGTGAGAATTCATGGTATCTCCTAATGTTTAGTTAGAAAAGAGATAAATACTTTTTCAACGTGTGGTTTGGGTTTGTGCTATTTTGTGGAAAGCTGGCTTGCCTCCCTTTTGGACAGAAATTAAGAGAATGAAATAGCAATGGTTGTAGAAACCCTCTAGAGGTACATCCTGAGTGAGACTTGGTGGAGTGGGGACTAAGACAGCTACAAGGAGATCACGAAAAAAAGCCTGTCTTCATATCAGATGAGCTGTACCCATGTGAATTGGCCATCACAGTGCTGGAGAAATGAAACGGAGTGGGACACAGCCTCTCTCTTTCCACGGCATACAGAGCATGTACCACTTTGGTAGGTCCTACCTGGAACCCCAGAGCACTCCCCTTCTCCCTTTTTTTCTTTAGTAGAAGGCTACTACTCCAGATGCAGCCTCACGGATGCCCAACGGAGGGGAAGGATCCCTTCCACGGACATGCTGGCTCCACCACTGCCAATACAGCCCGGAGCGCTGAGGCTGCCTTTGCTGCAGGGCTCACCTTAAACTTGATGAACGGCTGGGCTCCCTGGACCTTTCCTGCAGAGGGTTTCCAAGAAGCCAGCCCCTACCTCGTCCTGCTCCGTGCCGTTATTCCATCCCAGCCGCAAGGTTTTGCGTTGAGCTTTGTTGAACTTCCCGAGGTTTTCTCCCGCTCATGTCCCGAGCCTGTGGAGTGCCGCCTCCCAGCCCTGCCCTCCAGCACCTCAACTGCTCCCCAAAAGAGAGATGGGGTTAACAAGCCTTCCCGCCTGATAGAGATGGGTTTTCCAGGCCAGGGCCTGAGTTTGATGGCTGTGTGCTCGTGCTGTGGTAAACACCGCAGATAAAAGTGGTCTCTTTATTAGCTGTTAGACTTAAAACTCATTCTGCCTTTCCATCGCAAACCAGAAAAGGATTCACCCTTTGCCCACACAGAGCATCTTTCAGCGCAACACCTTCAGCTTTTCCTTCTTGCCTTGAGAAGGGTCCATAGGTCATGTGAAAGGAGGATATGAGAAAAAGCAGGAGGCAGCGTTATGCCAGCCCCATTCTCAAGATAGCATTTATTTTACATTTTATAAACTGCTAAATTAAAAGTATCAGTATGTTATGCGTACAGCCTCATTAACACACAGAGCACAGAGTGGATTCTGCAAACAGTTAGATGAAAGGCCAGCTGCTGGCACCTCTCACCCGATATCTTTCTACACGACTCTGGGAAAATGCATTTTGTCCTGCAAAATGTAGCCTTACAGGTACAGCACTGGGGGGGTACTTGCCTCCACAGCCACAGACCTGAATTTTTATCCCTGGGGTCAGTGCACAGTAAACAACAGTTTGAATTCATTGCAGTGCTACTTGTGCATGAGACTGTGAGTACATGAGAGAATGGGCATATACAAAGCATTTTCATTTCTTCTTGTGTAAGCTCAGAACTGTCTCTATTTCTGTCTCTCCTAAAAAGACCGTGGATAGAAATTCATAATGCAAATGATCTCCACAGCTAGAATAAATGACTCCTGAAGATATACCTGTTCTTTAGCTGCTTTTGCATACTAAGGTAGCATTCTTAAAAATCATTCTTTTGAAGTGTGGAAATATCAGAGAACTTTTTGAATTAAATGTCTGGAGTTATTCAACAAAAATATACAAATTTAACAAGAAACAATGCAAAGTCTTGAAGAATATAATGCAAAGGAATATTTTGATTTAGGACTTCAAAAATGAACTAAATTTAGTACACAAGTTATTAAAATTATTAATAATGACATGCAACTACTATTGTAATTACTTTACTAATCATAGGGGCATTATGCAAAGTTCTTTAACATGAACAACATCATTTGCATGCATGCTATTGCTAATTAGTTTGATGCTTTGTGCTAGCAGAATGATCGCACACTAGGAGCGTACATTCAGAGCATTTGTAACAAAGAATTTATTAAAGTGTATTCTTCTATGCTCGGTTATGATGGAAGACTTGGTAACTTTGTTGAACACTGGATGCTGTCATTGCCCTTTCCTGCCTATGATAAAGGAGGGCAATGCATTCTCCGTAGTGACTGATGCAAAGTGGTGACGAGCCATTTATGTAGTTAGGAGAAAATAACCCACAGCGCTTTGTGAAAATGACATTAAGCAAACCAATATCAAAACCAATGACAGCTACAGGCTCTTGAAATTCATATCAATAATACCCTTGTTTTCCCCTGGCAACTTAGAGAAACAGAAGCAGCACAGGACGTCGGATTACACAAAAGGTCCTTTGAAACCTTTGGTTCTAGGGAAGGACGTCATCACCAGGAGGGTGAAGTTGGGCTGGTATATGCAAGACACTCCTCCAGATGTAGGCTACATCCGGAGACCTATTTGAAAAGGCTGAGGAGATATACAAAAACATCATGCTGCCATTAGAGAGTTTTCAATCTACTTTCAGCTTGGCAGAAAGCAGGTTAACATTAAATTAAATATACATGCTTACTATGACTTTGAATAAGGAATTTGTTATCGTTGCATTGAATATTTTAAAAACTTTCATGCAGTAAATACTGCAAAGAACATTATAGCAAACTCATTCATTTTAATTAGCCATGTTATAAATTATGCGAGTGACACTGCTCGGCTGCCTAGCAGTAAGTTAAATGCCATTTCTGTATTCACATGTAAATAACTGTGGGTGACAATTAAGAAGATGTTGATAAAGGAGTATATAATTACTGCTATTAACATTACACCTTAAAAACAATTGAGTACTGAGTTATACCTGTTAAAATAGAAAGCTCCTTTGAAGAAAAAAACTAAAAGATTCTTTTCTTATGCTTGTTTTAATCCAATTGATTATGGTATGTTTAATGAATGCACAATACAAGCCAGTATGGAAGACAAAGCAATAAGGAGCAAAGAAAAATATTTTTCTGATGATTGCACGGAATGAATTCTAACTTACTGTAACACAGTTTTTAATTAGTCTGTGTTTGATACAAGGTGAGGATGAGAGGGAACTGACTTTTTTCTTTTCTGTTGACATATTTGATTTGGTAACTAGAACCTTGTGAATAGGTATGGACGAAACTTCTGTACCCATGAAATATTTTGTTAATTCATTTTGCAGCGAAAAACTGCTTAGATTAGAAAATGTATGTATTAATAAAGTCAAAATATTAAAACATATTTTAAGAGATAGTTTAATTTGTTTTGTTGTTTTGCAGTTTCTTCAAATCTTATTTTAAGAAACACATACAGAATTTGTTAAAAAGGTCTCATTTTCACGCAGCTGTTTTGGTTTATGCTTCATTTGATCCAAAAATAGTAGGTTTTAATTGTCAGCATATTGAAGGATTTTGTACATCCCTATTTATATATTAACAACCCCAAGCTTTTACTGATGCTTAGGTAAAGACACGGGATTGCCTGTGTCAGTGTCACATCAATGAGCTTTATTAAAAAGAGTCATCATATGTGTTGGTGAGATATTGACAAATGTTATGAAATGTTAAATGATTATTTTCCTCATGCATTGGCTGTGAAAAAAAATTACCAGTAATAGTGTCAACCAGTTATGTTTTTTTTTTAAATTGTAATGTAAGTTGTTTAATTTCCATCGATCACATAATTCACTTGGTAATCAGTTCTAGGTCATGGGATGAATCAACCCTGTGTGCTCAGAAGACTTAAAAAAAAATAAAAATACATTGGCAGCATGTCCTATCTACAGTGTCCTTTTCTGGTTCTTTCTGTAGTGTGTCCACATGAGGGACACATGTTATCTACTAATTTTTCCCTCCTCCCTCTCCCTCAAAAAATCAAAAGAGGATGAAGCCACGTTTCTTTCCAAAGCATGCTAAGCCCATCTGCATCTGGGAGGTCCTAATTGCTTCTCACCATACCAACAATGCCATCATGACTCACACGTTTTTTATACTCCAACACTTCTGCCAAATTTTCTCCATCGCTTCAAGTCACAAAAATACACTGAGATATTTCTCTTCCTGTGTAGCAAGCTAAATTCAGCTGCGTTGTACATGGAGCACTGCGTACCACTAATGCATTTCACTCATCTCTTAGCTTATAGTATGCTGAACTAGTTTTGTCAGTACGGGTCCACTCTCAGTTACGGGCCATAAAGCTGTGCCCAGTCACTGCATTAAACCTGAGCTGTAACTATTCCTGAATATTTCAGGTATTCTGTCTGAAATATTTTTAGAAATACAGTAATTCAGTCATTTTCAAATTGCCCTATGCTTATTTAGTTGCCCTTAAAATCTGATGTCAAATTGCCATTACTGATGGAAGTGTAGAGGAAGAAAATCTGTGCATAGCAGTTCCAAATGGAAGCACTTCAAGTAGAAAGTTGTGAGAGCTGCTGGGATCTGGTTACAGACCGGTCTCCCTTGTGCAAGCCAAGCCTGCTGTCAGCAATAGCTTGTCTCTTTTTTTGGCTGATTTCAGAAGCATCACACAAAATTAGGTAAAACTGAAAGGTGATGCTTCTCCTTTCTAAATCCCACACCACGCACGATACAGAACTTTGCATGGTCTGGCAAATGAATGCAAAGCAATGAACTTGCAGGTAAAATTTGAGAGTGCACAATGCCTTCTAGCTGGGGAGCAGTGTTGGAATTTACAGTATCTGTACAGACAAAACATAGTTGTCTATGGCCCCTGGAAATGGGGGAGGGAGTAGTTCAGGTAGGGCTACAGTAGTCCCTGGAGTAAGTGAATGATGACCAAGTAAAAAGAGATGAAGGAAAGAGAGTCTAATATTTGCTTTTGAGGACAGAGTGGTGATGACAATATCCTGGTGGTTCATTACACTCCCAATCCAAATATCAATGGCAGAAGACTTTTTTTAGCCTTACCTTAATATTAGCCTTATCTTACTTTTTGACATATAAAAGCTAGTTTGTTGGAAGACTTTGGCTGAAAATTATTTATCTTAGTTGTTCCTTCAGATTCCTTCATTTTGGTCGAATTCAAAAGCTTTGGGAGTGGGCACGAATAACAAAGTAAATAAGTAATTTGGTCAGTAATACTCATTTGCTGCCTTCTCTCTTTGCTAACGAATGGTACAAATAGTAACACCAGGACATACACTGCAGCAGTATACTATCAAACTTCATTGTGGATTCAAATAAAATGGAAAAGAAAATCAGAACAAATTCTACTTGTAAACTTTCTGTAAAAAACAGATGAGATGCCATCCTAAAAAGTATTATTTCCATGTTCTTTCTTTCCTACAAAGATGGAAGAGGATCATTAGGAATATATATAACCCAGCAAGCAAGCAAGGGACTGTTAGACACCTCTGCAAATAGCGCATAATAAATCAGTGAAGAAAACCCATGAAGACTCCACTCTTCAAAATGTTTTTTTTTTTAAAATCGCTACCCCTGCTATGACAGATGTAACTGGGTGGTCTAGCTTAAAAAAAAATATCCCAGACAAATAAAAAAGGTTCTTCCCAGCAGCAGAGTCCTCTCATTATTTCAGAACTCAGGTGTGAGGCTTGAAGAAGCAGCAGTAGGGTTATTATCCTCTGTAAGATTCAGTCTCCTGTGACAATTTTTTGACAAACTCTAACAGGATAACAAGATATGCAGGGCTGACACAGGAGGATGATAATGCACTTGAGATTGCCTTTTGAGTAATTATGTGATCCCAATTAAATTATTCTAGTTTAGAATGTCTTAAAAGGCAGGTCAAAATTTGGTATTCATTGTCCATCTTTCTCCAGGAATTGAAGTCCTGCTCAGTACACTGCATAATTGCCATGAAAGTAATGATTAGAGCCTCATTGCCAGGCTTCATTACTGAGCTTCCTTTGCAGCACTCACAGCTTAGGTTGCTCCTCAGTTTTTCTTGCATTCAGATGCATGAGGTTCTGGTAATAAACATCATTTAGGATATATATGAAGGTATTGTCACCCCAGAGATGCCTTCAATCCTAATTAAGCATTTGCAGTATTTCTGGAAAAAAAGGTTGCTATTTATGCTTGCTCTTTTAATAACTTATGAGTCTGGACCCTATACAGTCAAATATACCTTCTGATCATAATCAAAACGTAGATGTACTTTGGGAAAAGATATCCTTTGGTTAAAAATGAATTGCTTTGCCAATTTTGTCTCAGAAGAGTTTTTTGCACTAGTATTCCAGAAGTAATCTTTCAAAGAAGCACATTTCTTCATGCAGGCATTTTTGATTACTTTTCTGCACAAAGTACATAGATTGTTTGTCCTAAAGGACTGCAACTGACAGTGAAGAGACTGTTTCATTTACTTTAAAGAAAAGGATTAGCATTCAAAGTATCATGGGATCTTGGATGCTCTTTCTTTTTAGTGAGACAGCAAATAACTTGTGTTTGAATATATGCATAACTGCTATGTAATTATTTTGATCAGTGAAAAATAACTAATTCAGGTCTACAAGAAATGTAGGCCAGAAATGGTCAGTCAATTTGTTTTCGTAATTAACTGTACCCTCTTACGGTTCTCTCTCCTTGCTTCTACAGCCCCAAAATATCCTTGTATTTAGCATCAGTCATACGGCTCATCATTCAAGTAGAAGAAATCGGTCCATCTACCAGCAGAGCATTTTCAGCTCAGATGTCAGAGAATGAGATGGCACCCAGCTATTCAAGAGCAGATTGCATGCGACTCCCACTAGGCATGCCGTGTCAAACTGGTCAAGGTCCACAATCATTACTTCACTTAAATGATGTCTTTCTATAATTTGAACCCCAAATGTCAAAAGCTTCATCAGCCTGCCTGTATACATGATGGTGAACAATGTTTACCTCTTAGAAAACCCTCAAACCATACCTAAGCTAACAAGAGAGAAATGTGAAAAGGTCACTGGCAAAAAAAAACCTATGAGGGGCGATCAAAAAGTATTTAATACAATTTGCATTAAGTAACAACATCATGAGCTTTGATGTCGATTCTTTCTCAAATACAAATTGTTGCAAAATTACTTGTTCACTGTAGGAAGCTACTGGGAAACAATACCTGCCTTATTGGTTGAGATGGCTAATGCCTTCTTTTGGAAGGAAGGGGTGCTGACCCTTTTTGTGAATAACGTTGTAAAACTGACTATTTAAAAACACTAGCTTCTCATAAAATAGATTTCAGCAATTTCTTTTGTGTATATATGTGTATATATAAACTTGCATTACAAACATGATTTGGCAATGTGCTATACTGTTTAAGCAATAACTATCTACAACGGTTCACACTTGTTAAAAAGCTTTCATAATCCCAAGTATCCTGTTAGACCAAACAAAATAATCACAACAGTGATTAACCAAAAGCTTTTCTGAGTATACATATTTGGGCTGCAGAACTGGAAGCTTACGTCAAACTCAGAGACAGTGAGGGGAAAGGGCTCGAGGGGCTCGAGATACGGCTTGCTACAACCCTTGACAATGAATTGCTACTATTAATTTTTTAACTCACTTGTGAGTTGAAATCCAGAGGTGAAGCCAAGGGCATCTTCTAACTTCAAAGATGTTAACAGTTGGAAAGCCAACTTTGGTAAGCTATTGTTCTTTCCTTAAATAAAATTTCAATTCTATTAAAAATAAATCAAATCCATCTTTTTAAGAGCACGTCCAGTGTGTGCAGCTGGAATTTTGTGATGGAAAGACTATGGTATAACATTTGAGTTGATACAAGATTGGCCTTTCCCCAAGAGAAAATTATAGATTTTTCTACCAATCACAATGTAACACACAGTTTGCCAGACTTAAAGTGCTTAGCAATATTCTTGGCAAAGGCGGATATATAATCATCTGTCAATTACACTACTGCTGTGTGTGGGAAAAAGAATTCATTTTGACTACATTAAAATTTGAGCTCCTTAATCCGGGCCTTGATATCTTTGTTCTAGAGGAACACATTCTTCTATGCAACCTAAGATAGAGATTTCAAGCTTTTCAGATTATTCCCACCATGCATTACCTGGACTAAAAATGAAAAGTGAGGGGAATACTTTGCCATTCAAGTTACAATAAAGCAAACTACTAGGAGTATAATTTGAATTTTCTTTCAACAGAAAAATGCATCAGTTTTAGTCCTAGCGTAGCCCAAAGAAGGAAATCCAAGATCATCCAAAGCTTAAGGGAAAAAAGCTGTTCACAGTATCACTTCACAGGCAACAGAAAGTTGTCTATTGCAACAATAAAACACATTATGTTTCCTTAATGTACTTTATGTCCCTTGGTAGCTGTGGAAAGCTTTGTGCTTTTCTGATTTTGTGCCTACGTATGTGAGCATCCCTCTGTATTCATCTCTAATAAACTAAACTTGTTTCTACTTTATGCTTGAGCTTCATGCAGTTGAAGAGTTTGTGATTCAGCCACAGTGGTTGCTTGTTAAACTTCTGATCCAACTTTCTGCATTGAAAAATATTAATGTGTCCTCAATATAATGTCATTAAGTAATTCTGAACTCTCCTGAGCTTCCCTTTTTTCAAGATTCAGATTTGCCTCTTATAATCTAACATACCAATCCTTAGAGTTTTAAATTTGCTTTCTTTAAGCTTCTGTTGTGTCTCTGTTGTGATGTCTTTTCTCTTTTTTTCCTTGAGAATCATGAGGCCCCATGAGTCCATGGTCAGAGTCAACAAATTCATTTCAGTAATCAGAGTCAAACTGAAAAGGTCTTCCTGTTCCTCCCTCCTGCAATAAAAACCCAACAACTTCAAGCACTGTCAGACACCTTGTGGTTTGCTGCACTCTTCACCTTGTAGCTGTCTGAGTATGTCAAGTCCCCTCTTACTACCAAATCGTGTCTTTCTTTAACTGCTGGGAAATACCATCTTCATCTGTAAGATTCCTCCCTCCATATGATTCTCCATTTTAGCATAAACACTCATCTTTCTTCTGTTGTACTAATGAAATGAGAATTCAGTGTTAGTTCTGGGGGCTTTTTTTTTGGCACACACACACAAAAAATCAATAGGTAATTAGGATATCAAAAGATTGTATGTAAACTTTAAATTGAAAGCTCAAATCTTTGTCTTAGAGCCGTAAAGAAAAAAGCATAAGTTGAGGAGAAAATACCTTGCTCACTCAGCACACTGAAATAGTGTGTCTAATAGTCTATTTTAATCTTGCAGAATATTAATAGTCTTTGCATAAACACTACTTCAAATCCTAGATTTTTATTTGCTTGGACACTATTCCATATAGTGCTCAGTTCCACAGACCACCTACATGTCGTATAAAGTAGAACCTCTCATTTTAAACGTCTTGCATTTTAATTTTGAATGGCCTCTTCTTCTGGTACTGAAAAGGGTTAATAGAATTTAGTCTGTATCATTCATGATTTTATATATCACATCATGTAAAGGTTTGCTTTTTTCCCCCACAGTAAATAGGATTAGTCTACATAATCTCATAAAATAAAAGCTTCTGCTGTTCCTGCCTCCAGATGTAATTTTGCAGTACTTTCCTGAATTTTCCAATTCTATTTATTTGTGAGATTAACTAAAATCAAACATGTTTTGTAATCAACACTTGCTGTATTTTAGAAGAGTCCATCGTAATAGTTGCATGATGTTTCTAAGTGTTCTTAGTTCAAGGTGGGTTATTTTGGAAAATTGTGCTAGCAATTTTAAACCAGAACTTCATAATAAAGAGTCATTTTTTGTGACGGTTATTTAATGGACTGACTTGTAAGTCTAAATCCCATTGCAAGTCACTGAGACGAGGTATTATTGAAACTGCTGCCTCAGATATTCTTCTCCTTGCAAGGTGAGTATAATGTAGCATCTTTTGTCATGGACTAATGAACTTAATTGCACCACTAGCATATTAATTTCAAATGCCTTCTTACTATTAGCCCATCTCTTTTGATAGGAAGGAAAATTTAGGATTTTGAGAAAAACAGGAGAAAGGGTACTGGACTTCAGATCAGGAGACCGAGGTCTAAATCACAGATGTGATTTGAAGAAGGAAAACATATTTCAAACTCCATTTCATTCATTTGTCTTTTCCTCTAAACAGCTTAAAAGGTCCCTGCTTGCCCTTTGGGTCTATCCAAGATGGGGTATGGTTGGTCCCTTCACCTGAACCTTATTTCTTCCTCCCTAACTGTGAAGAAGGATCCGTCCCTTCCTTTTCTGTAAGCTTTCTTTTCTGTCCTTCTTGAAGAGAGGACCTCTTTGAACTCTCACGATTCTATGATTCTTTCTCCGCACAAAGGATGCACTAGTGAGGCTGGCACTAGCTTAAGGATCGTTGCATCTTGTTCTACTTTTATGTGGGCCAGTAAGCTTTTGGTAGACCATGCATAACTCCAAGAAATTGTCTGATTCTTACTCTTCACAACTTACTGTAAATTATATTAATTGTGTGTAGCTGCATTAGTTTCTTTTTTTCTCCCTGCCAAAAATTAAGCTTGAGGATGGAAGTCCCTGATGTGCAAGTTAATGAAGTTTAGGGGAATATACTGGAGAATTAATACTGTATGTATGCTCTTGTCTAAGCACTTGTTACAGTTTGTCTTGAGACGAAATGAGGGTAAGGGACTGAAAAGATCTTTGGTTTGGTCCGGTGCACTGCTGACATCCTTTTATTTACGTAGTTCAATTCCTTCTTGAAGCTTTCTTCAAATGTGCATGTTAGCTACCTCCCAAGAATAAGTTAACTGTGTAATAATAGACAGCAGACAGGCAACATTCAAGTACCAATAAAAGGAATAGAAATAACATATTAAGCAATCCCTCCCTTCACACACACGAGCACAAACACACACAACCTGCACTGAAAATCTTGGTTTCCCCTTACAAGTAAACCCCCAATGAACTCTCCAGGACAATTTCCTGGGTGAGCATCTGTATGTATTTTCCCTAGGCACTCTGTTAAAATCTAATAAAAATAATCATGATTTGGCTTTAAGTAATTCACAAAAGCTGTTTATTGTTTAATATTCTGTCGTCACTAATTTTATCCTTCAATTAATTTTCTGCCATACAGTTCTATGAGAGAAATATTTGTATGAAGTCATCTTCTTAAAATGCATTTCATTTTCCTAGCTGAAACAGACCATCTGCATGAACACGCTGAGAAAATGAAAGGAAAACTTCACATATTTAATTTTATAAATCAGAATTATTCATATGATTAAGCTTTGTTGAGTTTAAATAACAAGCTGATTTGACATGCTCCTAATCAATTTGCATAACTGTTATCTCAGGAAAGTAACTGGGATACAGACTGCCTGACTGTACGCGGAATTAAGCATAGGAAGCCTTGCCAGAGGGGAGGAGGGAGGGAGAGTGCCCTCCGCTCCTTCTCATTGCACAGGATTTTATTTTTCCAAGGTGGGTGGTTGCCAGGAAACAGTAAATACAACTGAAGAAATGGATTCACTTGACGTGAATCCCATGAGCGGCGCGAGGGAGCAGAACACCATGCAGTGACTAAGCTGAGGATCAGCTCGAGAAATCCACATTTGTTCAGGTGATTACTGAGCAAGCTACACACAATAATTTATTTTCGCATCCTTTCCTACCCCGGGTCCATCCCCTGCAAAAAAAGGAAGATGAATGTAGCGCTGGCAGCCCCATGGGCTTTGACGGCAGCTTTGCTGGGGTGATGCCTGGCACCCAAGAAGCATTTCTATTGCTCACGTGCCGGTCGGGCACCAGGATGCTCCCCGCAGCCCCGGCTCCACTCCCCCTTCCCTGACCCCTCTCCTTCCCAC
>JAOBAS010000057.1:14976365-15009667 GCA_025311575.1 Elanoides forficatus
CATCCCTGACCCCTCTCCTTCCCACCCTGCTCTTACCTCCTCCCTCACCTCTTCCTCCCGGTCTCCCGCTTAAAACCACGGAATTAACATCACGTTTGCTTCCAGCTCTGCTTACACAACATTCATTTCCCATGTATGTATTTCATCCAGACTGAAATCTGCTGGATGCAAAGCCTATATCCTTCTTGGTATTTGGTTTTTTTCGTCTGGTACAATCAGGCGCTATTCTTGTTTGTTGCCATGCATCATCACGGCAATAAATGTAAATAATAACAGTATGCGCAAATTATCCATGATTAACTGTTTCTGGGGTGAGATTATCAGTTCTCTGGGATACACCCCTCCCATAAGAAGTCTGTAATCTTATAGTAATATTAAATCATTTAAATGATTCAGAAATGCTAAAGCAGGAAGACTTCAGCAAGGGAAGCTGAAATCTGCAACTCCCTAATAACTGCTCTGACATTTTTCTGTAAAGATATTTTTCAAAATACATTTTAATTGACAAATTTTGTTACAAAACTTGCAGATAACCTACCCTGGTAATTATATGTACAATTAATTTGGAAGTCTGCTGGAGAACAGAATTAGTGCAATTAATTTCACTGTAAAAACAGGTATCTCTGGAAAGAATATACTTTAAGACCACATTCAAAAATATCCCACTTTCTTTTTTATCTATTCATTTTTGAATAGATAACTGGTGAGCAATTCTTGTGTCATGGCTCATATTTCTGACTTGTCTTTGCTGTAATGTTGTAGGCACATAGTATTCGAGGAAAGATGTTTTGAGCTGGGTAAAAGGATATGTCTATCTAAGCACTAGTTACAACTACTGTTGCCCCCAGAGTTACCATATTTTATTGAAAGACTATCAAAAGTTTAGTTTGTAACTCTGATCTAAGTAGGGGTAATATCCTTTATCTATTCAACACAAACCTGTAATTCATACAGATTCGAGGACAGTAGGATTTTCTTGACCTTGAATGATTTAATCTCAGAAATATCAGGTTTAAGGACTAGTAAAAGAGAAGATTTTTCTCCAGTTAAAAAGAAAAGCTATATTTCACCTATAAGAAACCAAGTTCTTCAGAGAAATTGGAAATTCAAAAGTGTAAGTATATTTTGCATTGTGTAAACAACATCTACATCAGTTTTAACATCAATGTATGCCCTCTTCTACTGCACGCATTTTGCAGAGTTTAAGACTTGGAAAGAAAGATCAGAGCATAAAAGCTAGTCAGTAATTATACAACCCACGCCCATGGGAAAAGGGGGAAAAAAGCATAACTTCTCATGAAGTCTGGCTAAAAGCTGGCTGGATGTCTTTGGTGGCTTACGGGGACACCATTTCACGGAAGTGGAACCTGCCTTGCTGCCACGGGAATATGTGCTGTGGAAATCTGGTATACGCTTACCCTGGGTAATGTGGATGTCCACCAGAATAAAGAGATGTCATAGATGTGTGACTTACCCCAAGTGACTTTCCTCACGTTGGCACATATACTGTCAGGAGCACAATGACCAGAAATCAAAATTTCCTGAATTGCAACCCTGCATTACTTCTCTCAAATACCATTGCCATAAGTGTTTACAATCTTTTCAGAAAGATTTGCCATAGGGAACTACTATCAAGGTAGGTCACACTTCAAGCCTAACAATTTTGACAGTATCCTTTCAGTACATTTCCTTTTTCAAAGGATCAGTGTGAGCTACTGCCACTTCTTATCATGTAAGAACACTTGCTGATCTTACTACAACCAACTTCTTCGTTGCATTACTTACTAGAAATGTAGTGACAAGGTAGAGCTGTCAGAAAACCATGTCCTCTACAAATATCTCACTTTAGCAAAGTACTAATTTGTACTATATTCGTACTATATTTGTATTATATAAATATATATGTTCCAATGCATACTCAATAGACAGAACTATTTTTTTAATACAATACAAACAACCATGGAAAATTTGTTAAAGTTTCATGATGTAAATACACAGTTGCAAAAAATAAATCTTTATAGTGTTTTGTTATTGTTATTTTTGTTGTTGTTTTGTTGCTTTTGTTGTTTATTGCTATGAAATATTACTTTGAATTAAACAAAAACACCCAGTAAATTGCCTGTTAAGTGCATGTACACATGTGCATATACACAAATCCCTGGAATGATGAATACAAGGACCTAAAAATAATGCTTGTGCTGTTTCGGTACCTTTGATGTTCTCCTGTGTTTATCAGTGTTCTCATCATGCTTTTCAGAATACCATTCATATTGTATTTTATTTTTTATTTAATTTTTAATCTTTAAACATGAAAGTACTTTAAAAAAGTCATCAGTGTTATTATTGCCATTTTGTTAATAGGAAAAATGAGGCAGAAGAAGATGAACTGACCTACTAATGGTCATACAATGTCAAGCATGGTGTTTGTCATGCCAGAGGTTCACCTTTCAGTCTCCTACACATGACAGGGTGTTGCTCTCCTCTCTACCTTTGTCCTCAAGGAGCTCAGCATCTTTTCTGGACTGTTGGGTAGATTAATTTCTTAAAAAAATATTCAGGACAAGAATCATGCAGAAAATATAGTTAGGCATTAGGCAGTTGGAATTACACTCATATCCTGCTTCCTGATATTGTTCTTGTCCTAGCTTATGTCATGAGAACAAGGCTGTGCGTTCTTTCACTCATTTTCTTGTCCCTGCAATATAGGAAATGCAATGTCACAGCTGTGCAAAATAATTTCATCAGTCTGCCTGTAGTGGAAAAGCCTGGATAGATTTGACTTCAATAATCCGGAGATGTGGGTGTGCTGAAGTGAAGCAGATGTGGGATGGTAGAAATGCACTGGAGGGAATGTGAAGGGAATGAAGCAGAGGGAATGGGGACCCCCACTTACTCTGGCACTTTCTTCTAGCTGTTAATCCTGAGGATACAGATGTCAATAGCATTCTTAGTCTGTTCAAGCCAGAAATCTATTACCTGCTGCCCTGCCAGATCCACTTACATCCAGGACAATCTGTTCCTATAGTTATTCCTATTTGTAATTAAAGTCAGACCTCTATCTATATAAGCAGCCAGATACCATAGAATACTTGATGGTGGCAGTTTCATTTACTAGTGGTATAACCTAAGGCTTATTTTGTAAAATTAAAAAAAAAAAAAAGTATTTGCAATTGTTATTAAAAAGTACGTATTCTTTCAAAATACACTTTGAGAAAAAGATATTTCTGCTTGAGAAGAAACAAAACGCAGCCACATGCTAACTTAATAAAGGAATCAGGGTTTTACCAACTCCCCTTTACAAACTTCTGAATTTCTTTGTGTTTTGGAAAATGTATGTCAAATCAGGAGTGTCTCTAGGTCAGGATTGACAAACCTGTTGCAGTTCAGTGTGCTTAATTATCTAATATAAAGAAGAAGAGGAAGCTCGGTCTATGTACAGTTCATGTTCATGTACCTTTTCTATAGTTAAACTATGTCACTTGCTCTTACTTCAAAGATTTTTATAGAAAAGCCAGATAATGTCATCCTCCACTGAAATTTGGCACAAACATCAAATGTTTCTGACAGCACATGCTGACCTTGCATGTTACTTTTACTTTTTGTAATATAGTATATAATCGATGGCTGTAGCATGGTTCCAAAGCAATTTAAACTACAGCCTGATTTTAATTAACCAGAAAAAAAAAATCAAAGAAAGCTCTCTCAACAATTTTTTGGCTGAAATGATCAATTTCTGTCTCAGTAATAAGGGATAGGGACTTAAAATAATTCAATTATTTTAAATATTTATGGAAAATTAAGAAGCAAAATTTGCTTCCTTTAAATGAACACTTGATACAAAATTACAGAAGAAATTAACAGGTCTCTGGACTAAACATAAATACCCAGATAAATATTTATTTGCATACATTTCAAAATATTTGCAAAAGCAGCAGTAAATGTGTAATCTTAGCTTTTCAGAAACATACCTAGTAAGGAAACTGGGGTCCATTTATGACCAAATTTTCTCTTTATTATGGGCTTAAACTGCTTATGGTACTATAGTGTAGTGTGCAGTGAAAGCAGAGAAAGTATAAACCAGCAAGGCTACTGGTTTTTCAGTTTTACTTCTTTTTCAGAAGAAAAATACGTTTTTCTTCTGAATTCTGCTGAGAATTTATTCTGGAAGGGAGATTGCAGGCTGCCCTTTTACAGTTACATACTACCAGCCTGACATGATGTAAGTCCAATTCATAGTCTCACTGGCATAAATGTTTGTGTCTCAGCCATTGAAACTGGTACTGGAAAAACTCAAATTAAAAGCATGCTGATATCAAGCTGGGAAGTGATATTGGTATCATCATTATCGATATGGTGTGAAATAAGGAATACAATGACAATTTTTTTTTTTTTTAAATCAGTTGAGTTTAAAGGATTGGCTTCTGTGGTGGGTTGGTCCCAGCCAGCAGCTAATCACTCGCACAACTGCTCACTCACTCCTCCCCCATGGTGGGATGGGGGAGAGAATAGGCAGACAAAAAGCAAGACAAGTTGTGGGTAGAGATAGAGACAGTTTAAAGAGTCAAGCAAAGAGAAAACCCCATAAGCAATGCAAACTGCAAAGGCTGAAAGCAGCCACTAACAATCCCTGGAAGTGAATGTACCGTAAGAAAGGGAGTGAGCAACGGCTCAGGAGAAGGAGCAAATAAGTCCATGTCAGGACCAGCAACAGAAAGTAACAGCCTGCCAAGTCACAGCTAAACAGATGTAACAGCTATAAATTCAGGCTAGCACACCTTGATCAGGTTTGTCATTATCTTGAACCCCTTGAGCCTCACTTAGGGTATCAAAAAGAACTGTGGTGGGTTGACCCTAAACCAGCAGCCAAGCACCTACAACCGCCCACTCATCCCCTGCTCTAGCAGGATAGGGGGGAGAACAGGAAGAAAAAATACTAAGAAAAGTTGTGGGTCAAGACAAGACAGTTTAACGAGCGAAGGAAAGAGAAAAAGCCATAAGCAACGCAAAGGAAATCCCTTGCCACCTCCCAAAAGCAGATTGATGCCCAACCAGTTCTGACCAAAGGCCACCTTGGTAGCCAAAACAAAAATCCCTTCCTTTTCTTCTACCTCAATTTTTGTTGCTGAGCATGACGTTACGTGGCATTGAATATCTCTTTGACCAGTCTGGATCAGCTGTTCTCAGAAAAGCCCTGAAGGCCTCATCACCTGCAAAGGAGGAGGAGGTCGTTTGAAGAATTACTTCCCCACATGGCAGGTGCTTGGATGACTATAGCATCAGTTGACCTGATCTCACTCACATCCTGCTACGTAAGTCTCTGAGTTGATACAGAGGCTGGATTCTGGGTTTTCTTGAATTTGAGAGAATTACACCAGTCTGTTTAAATGGGAAATGCAGTGCTAACGTCACCTGACTTTTAAGTGCCATCTTAAAGCTAGCCTGTCAAGGACCCCTGAGTAGTCACTGAAGGGTATAATGTGTTTCCTTAGGGAATTCAGCCAACTACTTTACAGAGGTGTCTTAGGATGGGATGAATCATCCACTTTAGGTACTTATTGCTCTCCAGGTATTCATGTAGTTGTCTAAGTGCCAAAATGCAGTATCAGAAACTGTGAATATCACAAATTGAAGAACTATCTTGAAACAAAGGGAGAGCTCCAAAATATAACATTTAGCAAACCTGCCCAAAGTAGTCACAGTTCATAACTGATTATTCGCTGTTGCTGACTGACTTTAATGCTTGCTCTCCAAAGGGAAAATAAACCCCAAACGACAACAACAAAAAACCCAAACCAAAGCCACGATCAAGAAAGACATATAAATGCAAAACCAGAAGACAGCTGGGCTTTTCCAACTGTAAAGTGAATTCTGGCTCCCATTTTCTGTCACTTGAAAGTGGTTTTGCAACACTAGCAAAATCTGTCCCAGTCCTTTGTATAAAGTGAATTTATTTCAAACACACTTAATTGAGAAATTGTACAAAATGAACTCTTATCAAAACCAGGTGAAAGAGAATTATTTTAGGCTTATTACCCAAGACATAACATTTCTAAATATTGAGCTAATATTTCTAAAAATGAGTTAACTCACTTTCCTTAAGTTGCGTAAAGAAATAGATGACAAAAAGCTACTTTGATGGTTCTTATCAGATTCCTTTACTCCAAACTCTCCAGTGCATTTATTGTCACTAATTAGTATGCTGCTATACTGTCAGAATAGTAACTAACCTACACAAAATTCAAGCTAGTCTGGTAAACAAAATCACTGGCTACTACAATCATATATGCTATAATCATTAAAGGTGAGCTGGCAAACAAAATTATGAAAGTTTCATCCACTTAACACATACTCACATGAGCTTGGTGAAGAGACCGATTCGAGCACACAAGTGAGCCAGACTGTTCTTTCCTCAGGCTTCAAACACTTTTTGTTTTCACTACGTTAAACCCTCATGCTGTTTGGAATTGTATTAAAGATCACAGCAGTATCACATGGTTGTAAAAATAATTTGAATTATTCTAAAGGATCTAGCATACAGCTGGGATTGAGCGAGGATGGGGAACAACTATTGAAAGTTTATGAATATTACCTCAGTCACCACTCCTGAAAACCATGAGCAACCTTAACCTGGCTCCAGTCTCCTTTCTTAATTTGACATAGTATGGAAATGCTCACAGGCATATACAGTGAGAGAATTCCAGTCCTTGCACCAAGCTAAATGGAAGCATAAACTTTACAACAGGGGAGAGCACCTACGTGTAAGTTGTGAGGTAGGAACCATGTAGGGTTCTCTTCCAGCCTACCCTGCTCTTCCTTTTAGTCTATATCTTGCTAACCTGAACTGGGGGTGCCAACAGAAATAAGAGGTATGGGTAAGGTTTCTTCCACCGGTTCTGTTTTTTATATCAACAGTATTAAAATATCTCTTGATAATTAACCTGGATTCCGGTAATTTCTTGGTTTTTAAGAAAATGAATAATTCATCTCCGCAATTATAGCTAATAAAATAGCATTAAAGAGAGGATAACAACATTTTAACAAATTAGAGCTGAATTTTTTTCAGATGATAGTGACAACACAGAGGTGCTTTACTGCTTGTAAAACAAAAATAAATCACAGCATAGAACTAAGAGATCTTTTTCTTAACTGATTCTTCATAGTATTATGTTTTCAATTATAACCTCATCAGTTTTATTTTTATTTGTATTTTCATTTATTGGCTTTTTTTTTTAATATTCAGTAAAAGGTAAAAATGAAAAAATGAACAAGTTATGGTTTCATTAATATGTACTGCTGTAAATGCCTAACTCTGGAAAAATAGTCTGTAGTCACTAAGGTAAGAGACAATGAGGAAAATAAACAAAATATAATCTATGCTGTTTCTGTAATATTTTCCACAGTTGTTCCAGAAGTGTTACATGGTCTGTGAGAACCTGCAAATGTTGCAGACAAAGTGTAAATGGTCTAGTAAATCCCAAACCTTTCATTTCACAGACTATCAATTGTCAAATGTGTGGGCTGAAATATAAACTTTACAAGGCAATAATTCCATTGCAGAGTGTTTTTGGAAATGTGACATTATCACCTGTCTGCTTTTTTTTGCTTTGGGTAACTTGTGTAAAAACTCCAAGCCTTTTCCATGATGCAGCCTTTATGAAAACAGCTTTCCATAAACTGGTTAGTATTATATCTAAAATTAATGGTTCTCTTCTATGCAAATATGCAAGTGATGCTTTTATAATGAGTGTAGAAGATAATAAAACACTTAAAATTGATGTGACTCAGAAACTACACAAGGCTCATCATACTCCCAGAGAAGCTGTTCAGCAACTACTAAAATGAAAATCAATCCTCTCCATCTTGAAATTTATGGCCCACTGCTTCTGCTGTCTTTAAAGATACCATCCTCAAGGGTCAACATATTTCCATGTAATGTCGGCGCTTCTCTGAGAATAGGCTATACTGCAACTCCTAAAGCAGGCATCCATCCCACGTGAGCTCCAATCTTTACTACGTGCTTCACTTTTCACTACCTGGAAAACCTGAACAAAATTTAGGATTTTAATGTCTGTTTGATAATTATATAGGACAAAATAGATAAGATTTGACAATTAACTCTACTTTATTTTGAAGTTCAGACTTCTGAAAGATGTTATGGATGTTCTTCTTTTTCATCAAGTTTGTAGATAACAGTTTATGGTAAAACTAAGATCATCTTTAAATTGCTGGGCTCTCTCTTCAACTCTTGAGATTTAATGGACAAGATTGGATTTAGACTCCTAAAAAGTACAGCAATTAGTATTTCAGTGACTATTAATTCTCTTCCAATGAAAGATACAGCTCAAGTACAGTCAGTCTAGACAAAACATGACGTAGATGGCACATGAACAAGCTAATTTATTCCTAGTCAGTCAGAATGAAACCAGTAAGATTCTACGGAAATTGAGAAACCACTACCAGTTCACCCCGGAGTGGTATCCTCTGCACAGAATTTCTGAATCATCCTATCGAGAGTATACATACCCATAAAAGGGATGTAATTTTTAAATGAATGCTACAGGATAATCCAAATGTTTTAAATTAGTTTCAAAAATCTGTTGGTCGTCTGTTGGGCTTCTACATAGAACAAAACATTGGCTCAAAGAAAAACAGAGGAGTTCTGTTCAGGAAACAAAGACTAGGGTTAATGTTATCTAACATTAGCTGGTCACACTGCAGTCATTGACACCTGAGCTAATAATCCTGTTTTAGCTCTACAGTGAATTGAAATGATCACATTTAGGCTATCGGTCATCTGACCTCTATTAGTCATCGATATTAGGATGAAACATGTATTTCTTTCTGTTGACCACACAGAGTTCATACAAGTCAAAACTCTGCTTTCCAGCAGTCCATATTTGGCCAAATGAATGATAACCTTTATTTCTAAGGTTACTTTCTATTTGGCGCAGTTACAGGAACTAGATGGATGCAAAGTTCAGAATCTGCCATAAATAAAGCAATTTCCTTATAGAAGATGATCAAGGAAGCACATTTGTAGAGAGACTCTAGCATGTCTCAAACTCAACAGAAATGTAGAGAGTTAGGGAATACAGTAATTTTCTCATATTTTGTCTTTTGAACAACATATCGAACTGTTGACATTCTTGTTCAGATTCAAGCTATTATTTTACAAATTTTGTAGTTCCTAGAGCAATTTTGCAAACTTCAGAATTTGTCACTAATATTTATATGTTTGTATATGTTTATTTTTCTTTACATTTTTCACTTTATATTTATTTTAATATGCATTAATAAAAATAGGTTTTACTACATGATTTTCTGGGTTTCCCATATGTCTCAGCAGTATTTCCTCCTTTGTCAAATACACTGATTGATATAAAATCTCAGCATTCAGCAACAATAAAGTATATTCACGCAGTCTGTGATAAAGCATTATTATATATCTTAGACACGTGAAACAGAAGTCATAGATTGGGGTACAAAAATGTATTAAGAAGATAACTTAGATAAATAAAGATATGGCAAGTTTTGATTAGTTGAGGGATTTCTGTGAAAGGTCATTTCAGCTGTTAAAAACGAGACTCCACTTCACTTTGAAAGGTGATCAGAAGGATGTTAAGGTCTTTGTTCTACAAGTGAAGCATCTGTGGAATACGTATATTAACCCTTTTTTACTTCATGTGTGCCCTAGGAGTCTGCAGTGCTTGCTTAGAAAACGTGAAGATTCTTGAGTACATAGTAAGACAGCAGTGCAAAGCATTTTGCCTAACCCGAATAATGTGACAAATGAGCTCCTCTTTAGAGTATTTTAACGGTTTCAGTGACCTGCAAGAGGAGGTGAAGAGACTTGCCATTGTCCAACCCGTATATCTCGGGGACAGCCATCAGCAGGATTGATTACCAGAGCCTGAACTGAGCCTGCAGCAAAGGAGCAGCAGTTTCTGATCACTCGGGAGGGCTGGGCTGGGCTGACTAACAACTTCACTGAAGTCGATCACTTTTACACAAAGCATCTGTCAGGACTCTGCTACGAGACATTTACAAATCGCGGATCATGACAAGTACAGAATGTTCTGTGCTTCTGTTTTTCGCCTGGTTGAAGTTAGCAGTAAGATGATTTGCATTCAGTACTCTTGTTTTTCACCATGTTACACCCTATTTTGCTTTAAGTACAGTTCAAAATTTCTCACCGCAGCAAAGCCAAATTAAATCAAGTTCTTCCCTGGTTTTCCTTATGTAAAGGTACTGTAGGAGGGACCACCGGGAACAGACACACTGCACTTCTGTAATGGTGCACAATACAAAAGTTTTTTCCTCTGCCACCTCTGCCCCATAAACTGATTTCAGCGTATCTCCTGAAGCCAAACTCTGCCACAGAGCTGACTTCATAGGTCGTGGTTAGGGGAAAAACATACTATATGGTACCAGTTACTTTAACTTCTCACTGAAAACTATCACCATTTTGACATGCACATTTGTCAAATCCTCTGTGTTCCTCCATGCTTTTATCTAGTCTTCTTTCTCTTTTAGCAACTTCTGAATGTGATAAAATATAATTATACATAATGAGATACAAAGTATAGCACTATTACTTTATGACGTTGTCAAAATTGCATTTAGAAAACCGTATGGGCTGCCTGTATGAATGCACTTCATTGCTGCCCCACTGAATTTGGCACTAAATTTTGCTAGTGATGCTTTAATGGAAAAGCAGGAGATTAGGTATCAAGATATAAGGACTCGTATGACCCCCAAATGTTTTTAAATGAAAGATGGTGACCAGGCCAGAGATTTTCATACCTCAAGTTAAAAAAAACATATCATAATTAATCCATTTAAAACGTGCTATACTTCTAGTATTTCACCCATAGGGTTTTTCCTGTTTATTGTAATGAAAAACAGTAGGGCACTTCCATTATAATTCAAAATGTGGTACGTACTTTATAATGCAATGTACCACATATTTGGTATGCTAAATGAGAGATAAACACCTATAATAATGTAGAATGAATCATGCTGGATATGATATTCTTGATGCAAGAAATCAGAACGTTTTAACAATTACTAAAGCAACAAAACCAGATTACATTTTCTAAAAGCATAGCTTTACCCCAGAATGAGTATGAAAAGGACACTTAATTTCTACTATTCTTATACTGGGAGGTAAAAAAGACTCAGAAAACTAGGTACAAAAGAGTTTTATATTACGGATGGATTCATAAATAGGTGTAAACAAGTCTGAACTTGGCTGAAATACAGAATACAGACAAGAGTTCATTCAGTGTGGATGTTAGCACCTTTACTCATTCTGACTTTGTAAAGGATGGGAAAAGTGACAATTGTCAGTACTTATGCAACACTTTGTCAAGCATGAAATGTGCTCCCTGCCAGGAAGTGTCTTTTCAGTTTAACCTCAAAATGTCAAAATCTCTCTGGTTCCCAAGTTTCCTGATCACCCCTTTTCCCAGCAAAGCCTGTTCGTAGCAGAAGAAAGGAAAGAAGAGTTTCAGTCTGCAGCAAACTGCGTGTAAGGATACATATCCTGACACTGATTTCAAAAGCTTAGGTATTGGTTTTCTTACACTGATTTTATAGTCCCATGTTATGTTCAGCAGTGATCTTTGGGCCATTAAGCATAAGAACACTGAAACTTAAAATGTATGTAGTTGCCAAAAAGTAAGCTTATGGACGGAATACAGTATATTTCTTGCCCAAGAGCTGACAAAGAAGAGCTGAAGGTTTTGGTAGTTTTGTGCTCTAATTGGAAAAAGCACAAAGTGTGCACTCCAATTTCAAGAACTGCATCCTGATTTCAACTAAGACATCACATTAGTTCAAGACAATTACCTAATTATCCTTCTTCCAGTGTAGCCAACAGATGAAGTATTCATCCCAAACTTAGACACAGGGAAAAACAAGGCTGACAGCAAATAATGCTGTTTAAGGGGTTTCTTTTATATTGTTTTTGTCCTTAGTAATGAGACTAGCTTTCCTTCTGTTCAATCATTAGTACACAAGTTACGTTGCAGTTAATCTCCTGCACTGGCAGATTGAAAGAGTGAGAAATACAAGAACCGTGTTCTCAGGGGTGATCCCAGAAGTCATTCTGCATAAGATCTTCATTAGAAATAAATAAAAATGATGGGCATTTCAACAGTTGAAACAGCTTTTCTAAGTCATTTGGCTTTACCTATATTAAAGAAAGGCACAGTATATTATTCCTTGGGAAAAAGGAACACGTTGAAAGAATTTGCCTTTGCTCATCTCTCATGTACAAGCTTTGAAATGAACATAGCAGAAAGAGAGGTAATTTTAGAAAGGAGGTTTGCATTTTTCTACTGCAAACCTAATGCCAACAGGGACACAGGAAAATCTAACCAAGATATCAATAATCAGTTTTGTACTCTGGAGCCAAACTTTTTTGCTCTACAGTAGAAAACAGGCTGCAGCTCAAAACCATTGAAGTCACTGCAGTTGCACAGATTTATACCAGCTGGGAATATCTACCAGCATTTATTAGGTTGGCAATATTAGAACTTTCGGTTTGCCCTTTTTAGGCTTGAATATGGGTCTTCTTACAAAGAAAAATCTTTCTAAAATCTGCTCCTAAACTGGTCTTTTTTGATAGGATTTTTAAAAGACTTTTGAATGGGGGAAACATCATGTGTATTTTTCCCATTGGGATATTTGTTGAATGAAATATATTGGCTGATACACCATATAGCATTATAATTCTTAATGTATTATTAATGATAATAGTTGCACCATCACTGATGCAGATTTGTAAATATTTGTATTTATTTACATACACACAAACACACATGTAAATATACCTATATGTGTATACGTATGTATGCACGCGTGCGTGTATATATAGATGCACTTACAGTTGTATATCTAGAAAAGCAACCGTATGTATAACCATATATATATATACAGACAGATTCCAGGAGCCTCAAAGTCCTTAATCTGTGAAAGTGTGTAAAAGCAGACACATCATTCCTGTGGCAGCCTAAATTATACCCTGTGCCTGATAAGAGAGTCAGTATTACACACATCTGTGACATGACAGATTACAGATTCCTGGGACTCTTAAAGAAAAACCCAAGCCTTTCTTATTTTGTGTGTTCACTGTATTTAACTGTAAGTGTATAGTATTTCTCAAAAATGTGTCAATATTAGCAACTGCAACTAAAAGAACCTGCTGACTTTTATGGAAGAAAGTTATTTCTAACAATAAAATATTTAATTTTCTTCCATTTCCATTTCTAAATGACTAATACCATAAAATAGTAGTAAATTTCAACATAATCATAATACTGACATATAATGTAAACCCTGATGGAAAAATACATATTATACATAAAATTTTCCATGATTTACGTAAGATATTAAATCTTACATAAATGAGTAATTTTACATTTTGTCTTTTAATGTGATTTATGACAATTATTTTTCTTATAGAAATAAAAAATATTAACTGAAAATGAATTTATGTTAATAAACACTAGTTTGAGTAAATGTTCTGCCTCTATTATTTGTACATATGTGTTTATCTGAGAATTTAAATGAAAAAAACCTTTCTTCACTATTAATTAAATTATTATATGATTAAGATAAAAAGCCATAATAAAAAAAAAATCCTGAATGAAACTATTATATAATTATTTATTTTTTGAAGAATAAGAATATACTAGATACAACATACTGTTTCCTTATAAATTGGCTTCTATGTCCAAGGAGATGGAAACTATACCACAGTAAGAAAAAAAAAAAAAAGAAAACGGGATGCATCTTCAAACATAATTTCCTTAAATTTCATTCCAAAAGGTATCTCTTTTTCCACAACTTCATAAACTCTAGTAAGAACATAAACTGCCATTTAACACTGATACTGAGTAGGTTAATTAGTCTCATGAATCGTTCACGTTGTGTCAGGACTTCTGTGGCTCACACCAGACCACCAATGGCACTGGCTCTTTTTCCATAGATGACAAAGGGCCTGGAGTAAATCCTTAACATCTAAACTTTACAGAATAAGGATAGCTCTGTGATCATCACGGGATGCAAGGAAAGCTCATTGCTGGCCTGGTTATTCCACATTTTGTTCTACATATAGCATTCTTAAGTTTTCCTTGGAGATCAGAGTCAGAAGGACCTCTGATTTTCTCCAGCATGGTAATTCCCAAAGTGCTACACACAAAAAGTCTCCATAGCCAAGAAGCTCTCTAATCGAAGCACACGCAGAAGAACACATATTTTTGTTAGTATCCTGCTCTGAAAGATATCAGAACATGTCCTGGAAGAACATAGCAAAACTGTCGGGTCACTAATGCAGGCCAGCCCACACTTCACGCGTGGCTTTTCCGTGATCGTCCCACATGAACTATTTCTTCCAGCCCCCACCCAATCACATGCGGTTACATGACACGTCGGTACTGCTGCAGACATAGTTTCTGTGACAACAAGCAGAGCTGATCAGCTCTAAGGGCTCCGTGGTTTCACTTATCACCTTTCCTCTCAGCCGTTTGCTCCTAAACCTCATGGACATCAGTCCCTAGTGGTAGTTTCTTCCCCACCTTCTCTAGATGTCCACGGGACTTGACTTTGCTCACCGCACTACACAGTGAGAGCAAGCACTCAGGGAGTTTATTGTGCGGATTTGCTGTGTCCGTCACACTGGCCTTGGTCTGCACAGACTTTGCAAGAGTGATTGATCTCCACGAGATCATCCTCCAAAGTCCTTAATCTGCCATTGACACCAGGAACACTCTATTGGGAAGTTCTCCTGGCCATTCCTCCTATTAAAAATAGCATTACTGTTAAAAATAGCTCTCTTCCACATGCTATAGGGCTTCAACTTTCATCATCTAATGCAACTGAATTTTTTTCCTTGTTCTTTGACTCTTTGGTGGAGCAGGAAGTTCCTCGGAATGCTTAGCTGGGCCTGAAAGCGTTCTATGAAAGCACCTCAGGAGACAGTGTCATCTCAAAGCAACTAAATATGCCTCGAATTAAAATCAATAATAGTCTTCCTGTCCTGGTGTATCTATAGGCTTCTGCAATAGTCAAGGCAAGCATAGACAAGGTCTAGGCAAATATATGCAAACTCAAACTATTCAATACCTTTCAGCTTAAAGACATAAAAAGTATGATTAAGTATTAGCCACCTAGACCACAGAACTTCCCCTGCCTCTGTCTGCAGGCTAGATTTGTTTTTTACCCTCAATCAGAAACAGAGACTTTGCAGCAAGGAAAAATTTCTATCCTGAGGCTGCATTAATTTTCCAGTAGTTTCTCTTCCTCCTAATGAACTGAATGTCCTTTGTGGGCAACTGCTGCTAAAGGAGTTCCACTTGCTGTCTTGAAAAATGGGACACCTGAGTAAAGAGTTAATCTTGGCTTGCACCCCATCCTTGACATCGCTATCAAAACTTTATGTTACGCTACGTAGGGCTCTAATCTGTGATATCACATCAGGGATTGCGTATTGAGAGGGAAGCGGAAGGAGGATGTTGGTCACAGCAAAGAAAGTTACCTCGGAGGTGCTTTTGGCTCCGCAAAAGGCAAGTGTTTAAGCCATAAATAAAACTGGTCATTATATTTATCTGACAGCGGAGCCTTCTTCGCTGTGGGAAATGTGGCAAGCATGCCGCGTGGAGAATGAGTGAATGTAAGAGGTATCCGGCGGTTGGAGGGAGCACGTGCCCTGGTGCCATTCAGGTCACTTGTAGATCCCAGCCTTTGCTCCTCGGAGGGGCGAGTACCTCCCAAGTGCAGGGAAAGCAGTCACCAGCACTGTTAGGACTTGCATTCCAAACTATTATTTCAAGTGTAGATATTCTCTTTTAGGAGCTTCTTACATCTAGCTGGTTGACAATTTATAGTTAAAAGCCAAAATTCCTGACTTGATTACAGACCTTTCATTAACATGAGATGATAGTAAAATACAGAAAATTAAACAGATTTTACAAATATTTTAACTTGAACATTCACATTAGTTACCTGTGCATAAACATTAGAGCATCTATTCTGCAATAATTATTTGAAAGAAAACCAACAAATTGTACAAAGGAATGTCTTCAGATAACAAAAAAACCCCAAACATAAGTTTTTGACTGAACCCATGTTCACGTCTTTTTTCCCTCAACTTTCATTGAACTCCACTGGCAAGCTTTAGAAAACCTTGCAGAAATATGTACAGAAACAAAACCAATTCCTCTGTGTAATTCACCCCTCCCAAGATTTGTATACATTGCTTAGATTTCTGTACACTGTGTAGAAGCATGTTGCTGGAGGGGTTTCTGCAGCTCTTTTTAAATTGAGAACCTTTCAAAACACACTGAAACATATCCTGACTGCTAGGTTGCAAAATTTGTTGATTTTGGAATATATTATATATATTTATACTCAATGTATATAGCCATGAAAACCATAATAAAATAATAAAGAAAACTATTATTTTGCAGTTATTTAAATAATTTAATATTAAGTATATGTATTTCAATAAGGTTGAGTACATGTGATTTTGGTATATTCTGCCTGGGGCTCCTTAAGTGCTTTTCGGACATTAATGCTTTCTCACAACACTGCAACAGAGATAGTAAATTATTTTCCTCATTTTGTCACAGAACAAACACATAAAAAAACCCCAGGTACCTTTTATCAGATGACAGAACCATTGTATAACTTTGTGATGAAAGATTTCTTCATCAGAACAGAAGCTTTTTATTTAAATTATTTCCTTTTTTTTTTTTTTTTTAATTGTCTTTTTTTTTCCTTCACCTGGAGGGATGGAAATCTGGCCAAATAAACTTCTGGTCTTCTATAGGTCTGCATGTAGAAATAGCATAGATAAATATAGCTTTATGGTCCTGTTTGATTCAGTTTGCCTTCTCGTGTCTCTTTTAAAGAGGTTTTACTGTGTATGAATAAAACTACTTTTTTTTTATTTTTTAGGCAGAAACAGGAACCCACCCCCCCACATCACACAAGGCTTTTCAGAATGAGGCAACTGTGATGAGGCATGATCTTTACTCATTGCTGTCCTTTCCACAGTGTTATAAACAGCTTTCTTCCCCAGTTGATGAAACCTTAAAACATTTTATGAAACAGAATTCTCATGTTATATTTTCCAGCTTTTAGCTGTAAGTGCGGGGGAAAAAATCCTTATCTCTGGGCTCTGACAAATGATGATAATTGACACTACCATAATGTCTAAGAATTGCAGCCATGTAGCAGAGCATTATCATGGCAAACACTACAACACTCATAGATGGTCTTAAGCTTGATGATCTTAAATCTATAATCTACATTTAAGACGAGAGGCAACAGATTGATATAGGCAGATGGAAAAATGCAAGGGAAAATGAGGCGATGGCATTAAAACCAGCAGTTTTTGCATACTAGTAATCTATTTTCCAAATTTCATCACAGCATCGTAGTAAAGAAGAGTTTTAAGGAGGAATTTGAAGGAGAATGATATCAGCTCTGCAGAAACTCTTCCTAGCAGCAGGGACAGCACAAAAAAAAAAGGCAGAAAACACTTTCTTGGTAATTTGCACCAGTTAAGTGAAGCATTGGGCCGAGGGAAGAAGAAAAGGTCTGAAGTCAGGGCAAATGTGGACCAGCCTGCAAGTCTAGATGGGGAAAGCTAGCCATAGATGAGAATGGAGAATAAGACTTGCAAAAGAAATCAAAAGGAAAGAAGTAGCAATGAGAATTGAAAGGGTGGCACAAAAGGACCAGCTTGCAACTGAGGAGATAAAGGATCTTGTGCCCATCAGATCCCATCCTACTCTAGAGTCTAAAATGACAGCCCCATCTCCTGTCAGTCTCACCATTTCCCATATTTGTTTTACAGTATTTCCAGGCAGATGCAGACCTGCTTTCCCTATGGTCTTCACCAGCCAGATGAAAACCTACTCTGAATTGAAAGGCAAGATATATTAGCTTACTCATTCACTGTGCCAAGGGCAGCTGCATTTCTGGCTAAGCTGACATTCCAGTAGGTAATGTTGGCATCCGTTCAGAGGGTGGAGGAGGTGGCATTATGCTTCTTGTGAAAAGACATCAAAGTCCTGACTATGTAATGTCCAGACTACATTGTTTGTGTCTGGTATGTAATTTGCCTCACAAAATAGTTGATAGTACTTAACACCAGCACCCAAACAAAAGTGTATCTTCTTCCCCCCCCCCCACCATGGCATCCAATAACAATGTAAGTGTCACTATTTGGCAGAAAGGTGCAGGGTTTGACCTAGAGGTAGGAAGATAGATCACTGCAGGTGAATCATTACTACTTCTCCTTAGCAGATGGCAAGGTGCTTCCTTGACTCCCTATGGGCTCACGTTTGATCTGAATGTAAGAGAGGAGCCGTCTGCCAAAAAGTTACTAGGGGTTTCCATAGAAAATACCGTATGTCCTACTTTATAGCTGAAAAAGCATTTACTTTTCCTTCTCACAGCACTAATAAATACGCTTTGTACCGGTTTCTCTCTTTCACCCTTTTTCACTTATTTTATCAACCTACTTAGTTTGACAATCTGGAAAATTTGAGTTCTCAAAGGTCACTGTAAGGAATGGAAGAACATTTGGGCAACCTCAGACCATTATTCAGTGAGAGACCAACCGCATGTTGGAAGCGGAGTAGACGATGCTTTGACTCCTAAGCATTGTACTGTAACAGCAGGTGCTGCCATGAAGCCATTAACAAGTGAAGAGGACGTTAGGTGAAGGTGTAGAGGCTTATGGAGAGAGGGGGAGACGAATATGTGCAGAGTTATAAAGGAAGTAATCACATTAACCCATAAAGATAACCCACAAGTAATTAGCCTGCTTAGAATACTTAATTAGTTCTGTTCTTCTAATAAAGTAACTACAGAGCAACATAACTTTCAGATTCAAACATGTATATGTCCACAGAAACACACAACCAAAGACAGCGTATGAGAGTTTTCACAGTATTTGTCTGCAGACTATTCGCTTTATCAGTCTGTGCGAGAATAAAGATGCCCTGTCAGCAGCAAAGTTTATGTATATATTTTTTCAAATACTGTGTATATCATTTATTTGTAGTTACAAAGTATGTACTTGGTAGAAATATTGATAGAATTGATTTATAGCAGATGATGTGAAGCAAAGTTTAAAGAAATATATAATTTATGATCATCACTGCCAGTGAGATACTTATTTATATTGGCATTTGTATTTATCATTTGGCTTAAATGAATTCTAATATAAGGCAAAGAAAAGGATATAAGTGGTTAATACTAAGCATTCATGATACTTTAAATATTATTAAAAGATCTTACCCACCCAAATGTTTGACTAATTTCCAATTTTGCTTGCTTTTCCTGGAAATTCTGTTAGAAGTTAGAGAAAACAGAAGCATAACCCATTAACTCACACTGTGGTACCCTGACTAATTCAGACAACATAAAAAATGTCTGCGCTTTCTGCATCTAGTTCCACTTGTATCTTAAAAAAATAGGATTATTATTATACCCTAGAGGGTCACGCATGTTAAGGAATGCTTTCTTGCTCTTTCTTTATTGAGAATTTTAGTCAGAAAACTTTTACAGAATTGAAGATTTTTCAATTTTAGTTATAAAAATTTTAGTACTGAAAGAAAAAAGAAATGCTTTGTTACTGTTTTTTTTTCCTTTGAATCCCCGAGTTCTTCTTTAAAATGGCAAATTTGACTATTTAGAGCCTAAAGGAGTCTTTTACTGCCTTACTGTGCAAGTGAAGGCCCTGTAAACACGAACTTATGTTGTGCATCTATCAAAGTGAGAACAGATTCTTCTTATATTTAGAGTGGTTAAGCAAATTATATCCAGCATTGTGCATCAATACTAATAGGAGAAATGTATGAAACGTATAAATTGAAGCCTGCAGGTGAAGCTGCAGAAATCATATGAGTTCAAAGGTGCAATTTATGTGAACAGCTTGTTCTTGATACTAAAGCGAGAGTTTGTCATCCACTCCCACGGACTCCTACTAAGAAAGGTGGCTCGATTTAAGCTTATCTCCTATCAGCATTATTCTGTATTCCTACACACTGGACTTCTTCCATCTCCTTTTCTAGCATTTCAAAGCTGACATCAACCCTTCTTGATAAAAGATGCTCTACTGGATTCTTACATGTGCCTCATTTTCCACCCTATTCCACCCTGTACTCCTTATCTCCCTTTCACAGTATGAGGCTGGTGTGAGCACTTCTAAGAGATGTGGATTTTACCTTGAGTTAGTCCCTTGTAGCATAAAGGAGTGTTAACCTTGCTGTAAGGCTTATCTATGGGCAGCTACACTCCACTGTGAGAATGTGCTACTCTTTTTACACCAACTGCAACATTGCTTTGTTCACATGCATATTTCCAGACTCCGACATCCAGGACCAAATTTCAGTCCACGGTTTCCTACTACAAGCTTTACTTTCCTATTGGTACCTTGCTTAATCTGTAAGTCGCAAGGCCAGTTGAAGAAGGAGGCATGGTGTCTGCACAGCCTTTCTCGTGAATCTAGCCCCTACCTGTGAGCCCTGTGCAGAGAGCGTGATAAAATCCTTCCGATGGGTTACATTCCTTCATCCCACAAGTCACTATGTGGTTTGTACAGGATGGACAGGTAATGGGCAGGTAACATGGGAAGGAACAGGTCTTGAGATTATTAACATGAGGTAGATAAATAGCTGTGCAATTTATGGGGCTAACCTCCCAGGTTACCTACATAAACCACTGGAGAGAAAGAGGTATTTCCAGAGAGTGATGGAGAGTAAGAACCTACTCAAAATGCTCTGTGCCGCCTTTTGAAAGTTTTTGGCTCTCAAGGGAGATGAGGCACCTAAGAGCTGCACAGAGGAGGGAAGAACAGATCCCCAAAATCCTTCTGAACTTTGAAGAAACAGCCCACAGCATATCCATGGGTGAGAGAGATGGGTGAAAAGGTCATATACAAAGTACTGGGTAAAAGAACTTTGGGCTTTCCTTATAATAATGCAGTTCATTACTGACTGAGAATAAACCGTACTCTGTCATCTTCCCTAAGCACAAGACACTAATGTGTGACATGAATCTGTACATTATGAAAAGAAGGTAGATAGGCAGCCAGGGCTTTTGGGCTGTTTCGTCTGCTGTGCTGATATTTCTGGCTTTTTTTCTGAACTGGGAAAGAAGAGATAATCCCCCTTGCAGTGTCAGCACGTCCCATAAAACTCATTACAGAAAGCTTATGTTCTTGAACGTTAAGAATGAAAGATCATTTAAATGCTAAACAATGACAGTGTTTGACCTCAAAGTTAAAAAATCGCTTTAAAGTACAAGAGTTTATCAGATGTCAAAATACTGCATGTTCTCAGTAGTAAAACTATGTTATTCTCTAATCGATGTAAGCTAAGAATAAACATTTTTATTGATGACTGAAATTTATAAAGCAAAATCCCATGAAAGCAAATTTCAGGCCCTAATTGAGAGAGAAAATAAAATCTGAAACCTATTTGGTTATGTTATCACAGTAACGAGCAGGGATTTTTCTTCCGTCATTCTCTATTGTGTTGCAGGGCAATGCACCACCTAGCCTAGAGCTGAGGAGAGAACAACAAAGCGAGAAATTGTGTTTTGTTTTAAACTCTAGTTGTCTGTATGTCTCTTCTAGTTTCATTGTTGGTTTCCAGAGTACAAGGCATTCTTATTCTTTCTCCCTGAGAGGTAACAATGTCTTGATAGTACATCAAATATGCTCCCATAAAATCTATTTTAGTTTTGCTGGCCTTCTCGCCAGACTTGAAGTCTGCAGGTTTGTCAACTCTTTCCAATCCCCCTGCAGGAAACAGAGAAAAGGTGACTGAAACATTTCGGCTGCCCTTTTTGTCCTGTCAAGGGGAAAAAAATCTTTAGCATTCCCAGATGTTCAGGTAGACCTATTCACTGAACTCTTATTCTCTGAAACGCAGCAGCAGTGCAGTACAAAGATTCAAGCAGACATTGATCTTGTTTCATCACTATCCAGCTCTGATAACTCTGGGTCAAAATAAATTCCAGAGTGATTTGAACATGCACTTTCATTTATATCTTCCCATTCTGTAACTTCTGCAATAGCATATTCACATAGGTAGAATCTATGCATTGAAATCAACAGCAGTACGTGAAGGACAGTGGATTTGGCCTGTAAGTCTTCCTCATTTAAGCTTTTCTAGTTACAGAGATGGTCATCCACTGCTATGGCCTACAGTGCTAATATTGAGGTGGAAAACATAAAGGCTCCTGGGACGGTTGTTTGGGTACGTGGTGAAAGGCTTGCTTTTATCAGTGGAGGTACAGTCACTGTCACTAATACTATGGAAACTACAGCTACAGTGTGAACACGTGTACAAAACGCCTGTGTGATTCAAAGAATACTCTGCCTCTTACCGATTGCTCTGAATGACTTAAATGCAACTACTAGATCACATAATCTGCTCAGGTTTTGGCATTTCTGCCTACACTAGAGTAACTCATTTTCTGCAAGATTCATACATAAATTTATTATATTAATACTGAAATAATTGTGTAACAGTTGGCACACCTGAACTTTGAAACTCCCATTCCCATTAGCCAATAGATAGTGCTTCAGTCTCAAAAACAAGGCAAAATACTATCTATGAAGGCAATTGGCCACAAAAAGCGGTTACACAAAAGCGGTTACATATTTTGCCTATGTCTAAACCTAGGTCAGCTGAAACTTTTCCTTAATCTACTAATGCTAGTCAGATAATATAACTGTGCCTATCTCATGGTTGCACATCTAAGTAAATAACAATAAATCAAGGAAATATGATCTTTCAAAGAATGCAAAGAAACCACTTTCAATTACTCTGCAAAAAGAATTAGGTATTGCTGACTTTGTCTTCAAACCTATGGTCTTAAGCAGGAAGGGATTCATTAATACTGCACTCTAACTTCATAGATTTTAAATTCATTTTTCAATTATCTTCATACATTAAGAGCATAGGAAGAGCTTACAAAAAAAGAAGACCCCTCAGGAAAATAAACCTTACACACTTAGTGAATGTATCTGAAAGCTACATTTAATTTTTTCAATTCATGCTTATGATATGTGTTATTACATCTGCTTAGGCAGCAATTAAAGTCTAATTAATCTATCATGGCAATTGTATAGAGAAATTAGAAAGTTTAACCTGCTTGGCCAATGATGGCTTTCTGTCAACTTTAGGTACGAGTCTGTTTTTAATGGGTTTGTTCTTGTCTATTTAATCTGTTGTTCTACTCTTTCCCTTGAAAAATTTTCTCACCAACCTGTGAATAACTCCCACGCCCCTCCTCTTTTCTTCTCTTCTGACTTTTAGTTACACTGGTGTTGCTAGCAAATACATATGGACTGTATGCAGGTAGGAGCCTTCTCTGGTGTTGTAAAAGACTCTTCAGCACACAGAAGACAGGAAACAAGCAGTTACCCAGAAGAATCTCCATTTTCTTGTTATCCACTGAGACAATGTGTTTAATTTCTGTGACATCTCTGATTTAAAGTAAAACCTGTTATTATATTCTCATCCATTCATCATTTATTTTTTCCCCAGGTTTAAAATCAAATGAATTTTGGAAAGGACACAGTACTTGATATGGTTCAATTTTTTTTTGTTATTGTTATTTTAAGAAAAAAATATTCCACTTTTTTATAGAATGTAATGAAATGTGGAATAACCCTTATATCAAATGATGATATGTAGCTGCAGTGTATCTATTGGGTATCTATTTCATCAGTCTTCAAACCAGGTCAGAAACCTGACTGTCCCGTTATGGGAATGAACTTTCAAGTGTGTACTTATATTTTTTAAATTTGTGCGTTAGTGTGTACAAAAATACACAGTTCTCTGTTTTGTCAACCTGCTAATAGTTTGGGGTTAGGTTTTTTTTCTTCGAGTTATCCAAAAGAGGGAAAGCTCATCGCAGCCACCACTGGCAGGTAGATGGAGACTTTCCCACCCGTGCTTGGTGCTGACCCTCAGACCATTTGGCCTTTAACAGCATCACAGTGGTATCGCCTGCCACCTTCTATTCCCTGCTCACGCCATGATTGCACAGACTGGTAATCACAGCGTCTTTACGGTGACCAAAGAGTATGGATTAGCGAAGATACAATCCTCAGAAGCACCTTTGTGCATCTTACACCACAAGATAAGGCCGAGCACCATGCCTCTCCATTGGGCTAGCTGAGGAAACTTGGTTTTGCCTTCTGGCCCTGAAAAATACATGGCTTTTAGACAGATTTCCCAAGAGGGACACCTTAAAAGCAGCTTTTCTTGACCTGAAAAATTAGGACTCTGCAAAAAAAGCCAATGTATGCACTAGAAATATGAGGCCTGCTTTTTGGGATTTCCATGAGTTGGCTGTAAATCACAAAGCTCCAGCTTTCGGCCAGGGCTGGTCAGCGCCTCGTGCGCGAGCCTCCAAACCTGGGCCTTGGTACAGGCTGGCCAGTACAGGATGGAGCCTGGTGTGTGCAATGACCACAAAGGCCTCGGCAGCCACGTCGTCATTTTAAAGTCCTTTTCTGTGTGTTTATGGGCAGTCTGAAGGTACGCACACATGGTCACTAGTGTAGAAACACGTCTATAGTTTAGGTGTGCTCAGAGTAGTGATAAGATGTTACCACTGAGATGTTTCATGACATTCACACCCATGTTGGACTTCCCTTCCCCAGGCCACTTGGACTGATGACACTGCAGACAAATCCTCTGGTCCTTTACAGAACATGTGGATGTGATGGAGCAGATGGAAGCTATTTGCTAGTGTAAGAGAAACACTGACATCAGGCTCAATGAGAATATCAGCAGGTAGGCTTGCATAGATAGAGCTGGAGTGGTTTAACAAAATACCTCTGTTACGCTAACATGCACAAATGTAGGCATTAGCATGCTGCATGTGGTGACTGAAACTAAGGAGACATTACATTAAAGAGGGTTAGCCATGTTTCCCCATGTGGATGGCAACCTGAGCTAAGCAATAGAAACAATCAGTTAAGGTAGATCTACAAGGAATTTTTTTCCCCATGTTTCCCAGTTAGTTTCTTTCACTCCTTCATCTGGAATTAGGCATAGACCTCAAGAAAATATTTCCAATACAAAGTCTAAAATTATCTACGAGGTTTAAAAAAATCCTTGTGCACACAGCACATGCAACTGATCCTTCAAATCAAACTGCCTTATTTAGTTCTGTAGAGAAAATTTTGCTAAAAGTTGGAAGACATTAAGGTTTTATTTAACTTCAAAAACAAGAATCTAATACAAGAGTTATATTTGTTACACCAGCAGGTGCAAAAAGCAACTTATATCCCCATAATTCAGGACATAGGAAATAGAAAAACCCTCAACTTTTCTGCTAGAAGGGAAAGAATTTTGTCAATGCATCTGGGGAAGCATTATTTCAAATGCTGAGGACAAAAGTGAATAGTGATTTATTTTTCCATGGGGAGGCAGCATGCCCACAGCTTCTCTAATGTCTTTCCATGTCATGTGTGCAATAGAGTTTCATGTCCCAAGTTTTCCCAGCACCAGCACAAGTGAGCTTTCTATCTCCTTTTTACTCAGATTTTCACTCTGTCTAAAGAAGAACACAACATCTTTCACATACTGTGAATCAATAGAAAGAATGCCATTCCCCCCCTTTTTTTTTTGTCCTTAGATCATGTTTTAAGAATTCATTCCTCATCCTCTGAAAATCAGGAAAGATCACAGAAAATATAGCATATGGACAAACTATCATCTGATTAGTTATTCTACTACTGATGGTAGTTATTCTACCTACACACATCCACATGAACCCATAAAAGCCGTGTGTCAAAAATGAAAAGAATTTATAAATATCTAGTTAAAGCTTATTTTCTAGTTGCATTTTTTATGGTCTGAGGACATCCTACAATAAGTAGCCACACTAAAATAACTGAGGCTTCCCATTGTGCTTCCACACTGTACTTCTCTGATGTTAGCCCTTTATGCCTGTAAAGGTGCTTTTCTGGCAACACAGCAATTAATGGAAAAGAGGCAAGTTGTTAAATATTTAGCTTTCATGTCTTGCATTCTCTTGACAGAGATCTGTAAGAGCCACACGTACTACAAAACCCTTTGAAATGTTGCATTTATAAAATAATTTTCTAAACATTTTTAGCAATTAAAAATGGAAAACCCAGTAGTTTTATATATTGTGAAAATGTCAGTAAAGGCTAGGAAGTTATTATTATTTCTTCATTTATGTTTAAATCAGGAGGATAGAGTGCTACCAGTAAATATAATATGCCCAACACTATCTCCTGTAGCATTTAATGGACAAAAATTTCCCAGCTATCAAACCCTGCAGGCATAAGAGGAAATGAATACTTAACCACAATTTTCTAGTGTTTTCTTCTTTCATCCTCTTTTAAAATATCTTTTTATTTTGAAAGTATGATATTATAGTGCTTGTCCATTAACACCCTATTCTATATAACCATTTAGACACAAGCAGCCTCAGTGTTTCTCTTTCTGACACTGTGTCTCATAGGTGTATTGTCGCAAATGAACCTAGTGCTACAGGGCAATTTTTTATCAGTGTTTTTCAAAATAGATTATTACAGGGAGACCAAAGAAACTCCTCCCAACTGATGACACCGCTAACCCTAAAAAGACAGCTCTATGCAAGGAATTGATTAGTCATTAGTAGCTCGGCAATGGGTCTTTCTGCTCTATCCTCTTTTCCGACAAGGGGACAGCCCTGAATGTGTACGATGAAAGTGGAAGCGTGGCGGGGAAGGGAAAGCCACTCGCCTGCTGTCGGCCACCAGGCTCACTGGGGAAATGTCCACAGCTCCTGACCCTGGCCCATCTCAGTAAGTGACAGCAATTCATTTTCTCTAACTAAGCTAAGCCTTTGCCTTTCCGTGAGGACTGTGAAATGAATGCTGATGGCTTACAGTTAGACCCCATGTAAGAGCCTTCAGTTATTGCCTGTTGAGTTACTGAGTTGGATTCATACAAGTGTCTCCCAGGAAAAAAACACCATGTATTTCTCAGCTGTTCCAGTCAGCTCAACCAAACCTTTACTGAAGAATTAGCTCCTGGAAATTCCAGGACTCAGGTTATCAAAGCTTTGCTTAAGTGAGGATTAACATGACAAATTGCCTGACAAAATTCCTCTTTATTTAAGAACCGTTTGTGTGTTTCAGTGGGTGAACGCATATATGTAAAGGGGTAGAGGTGGATACTATAAGGTCAGGAACAGACTCTCTACCTGATGATAATTTCAGAACTACTTCTGTCCTCTGAAGGCATTCCTGGCCTGCATGGATCTGATGATTGCACAGATTTTTGCTAGCAGAGAAGAAAGTGTGAGTAACAGAGCTAATCCAGCTTAGACCATCACAGCTCAATACAATACCAAATGCAATTTCCCATGGTCAGCGTAGTCCAGAGAGGTAAATAGCCACTAGAAGGCAAGCATACCCTTGTTAAAGGTAGTGCAGAATTCTCCTGGACAGAGTCTACATCATTCTCCATAGTTGATTTTAGTCATGAGCAGTCATTCTCACAAATCTTACATGACAGTAATAAGGTTAAAACTGAAAAAGAATAGTTAACATAAAAGCGTATGGGACCGCTAGAGCTTTAAAGGCCGAATGAAGAGTGCCCTACCAGTCATTCTCAAAAGACAGAGCACTTTTTGACCATCTTTTCCATCTTTTTTCCTCTTTTTCTTCTCTCTCTCTCTTTTTTCTTTTTTTTTTTTTTTTCCCCCCATCCAGGAAATAGAAAAACCGTGCTTTCTGATACATGCATCATGTTTTCTGATACTTATACTTACTGAAATCTGCTTTTATGTAAAAGTATTCAACAGAAACACAACTGGATAATTATAACCCAGCATGGTCTAATATAATCAGAAAATGAATATATTTCCTGCAACAGAATTTGTTTACATTTCTTTCAGTTCCCATTTGACAAACAGAAGGAATCAGAATTAGCCTTGCAGGCTGACATTAACCCAATTAGAAGATTATTAAGGAATCTCTCACTTGGTATCTGTTATAATCTCGGCAGCACAAACAAGTCAGATTCTTTCTGCTATGCCCTTATGCCCTTCCATTACAGTCATAACGCAGCTGCCCAGTACACATCCTCCTTCCCTTCTGCATTTTCCTGCTTTTTGTAGCACGCTACACTACCCCAATGAGGGACTCTGTGGATTTCCCTTTCCTCTCTCACCCAATGGAGATCATGAGTTGGATAATCTCCATAAGGGGCTGTGGCTATGTTGTACCCCACGATTCCCCCCTCTTCTTCTGCTCTTTCCCGGTCTTTGCTTGTTTTTCCTCAACCCCATGAGGACATTTTCCTTGTTAGCAGAGGCTTTGTGTGCTTCCTGCATTGTCACTGCCTGATGCCTGAACTTCTGGTTTTGAATAGCCTTGATTTTTCATTCTGCTGGAGGCTCTCTGTTTATGCCCATTATACCTAGTCTCCCAATCTACTTCTTATTTCTTACACTAATTACCATACACATCTTTTCTGCTTTCTCAGAGCCAGCTGTTTGGTTAGAGATCTTTGAAGGATACCTTAATACCTTAAAGTTATTTCTAAAGTTTAGGCTGTTCATTGAAATTTGAGCAGAACACTGGGCATGACATATTGGAAGATTTCAATTCCAAATATCGTACCTATCATTAAAAAGCAACGTCTGATAACAGAGATAAGGAATATAAGAAGTACTCGGGGGAAAAATCTGCCATAAATACGGAACACAGCAAAAAATGCTGGGAGCGTGTAAAAAGCTCTTGCATGTTTCATTAAGCGTTTCTACACAATGGTTCTTTCCATAACTACGTAAACTGCTAACGAGGAAGTTTGCGTGTGATGTCTCGCAAGCTCATGCGTGCATAGCTCATTAAGTCACAGAAACTATATTGCTGATACAAAGTGGTCTAACAAAAGGCAAGCAGGTGCGCTGAATTCAATAGTATGCATTTTAGCATTTCTCATCAGCTTAGTCCATTCCAGAAGTAACGTAGTGCCAGAGAGGGAAACATGTTCTCTGTATGGCTGAAACACGAATAGGCTTCTGCCTGCAAATAACGATCATTTGGGATCATGTGGAGAAGAGTACTAACAAATACTGCCTTGAAATCTGTAATCACTACACATAGTTTTTACTGCACATACGCATGCAAAAGATTTTCTTTACGTTTTATTTCCCATGAAAAATTGTAGTATGCATAGATGGTGGATGCACCCAAACACATGGTCCGATCCCTTGCAAAGCTACTGAAATAGCAGATGAAAGCTATACTAAGCAGCATATTTTTGGATCTTGGTGCAAGGACTCCTTCTGAGATTACAATATGACCTGACAGTTTTCTGTAGCCAGAAATGTCAAATGAGCAATACAAAGGCTCACTGGTGGCTTCTATCTTCATAAGAGTCCCGTGGGATGCCTGGCAGCTGCAAAATGTCTTCTAGTAAGAAGGTTATTGAATAGATTGTATAGAATTTTTTATTTATCTAGTAGCATTTTCAGAGATATTTGTACTGTATGGAATAAGTTTTGTCCTTCTTTTCTTCTTTACCTTTCTTTTTGTTCTTGACTGGGAAGATAGTGGTGGGGGAAGAAGGAGAAGACAGTGTCCTTTTCAGGGCTGAGACCTTTATAGGGTTCATGGAGAGGTCAGCACTCTGGAAAAGAAGAGACTGAGGAGCAATAACTGGAATCAGAATCTCTTTCCCAGGAAAGAGCAAAAAAATTATTGCTATTGTGATAACAGCTACCGTAACTAGGTATCACCAGTTGGGCATTGCTCTAGACAGTCCGTACGTAGTAGAATAGAAGTCTTTCCTCCAAAAGCTCACAGTTTTTGTTTGTGACAAAAAAAACATATGGATAAACATTTAGAGAACTGTGAACCAAGCAAGTCTTAATAATTTCAGTCACAGTTTGCTCTGCCCGGCCATCATGGGTAAATGTATTTCAGCAACAAGAAGTCTGAAAGAGGATGATCGCTGCATTAGCTTTTTTTGGCCATGTATGAAATATGCAGGTATCTGACTGAATGTTAGAGGATTTTTGATGCTCCTCTGGTGAGTTCAGGTAAGGATGTAGGAAGATGAAGAAGCTTCTGAGATAATGACTTCCTCTTGTTCGATGACTTATCTGTCACTTTTATGGAGGATCCTGGGGAAGGAGAAAGTCTCTTCTACTCTCAGGATATTGGGTGAATCTTCAGCAGGAGAGGAAGCCCCTTTCATTACGGGAACTACCACTTGCAAAGTTTCTGCTGTTCCAAAAAATGCTCTTTCATGCAAATCTTTCTTGCTTTACTGCTACGAGAAGTGATTGTCCCACCTCTGCTAGCACTACAGCCAAAGACTAATTGGAAGCTGAATACTTGTCTTTTAAATGTCTCTCAGAGAGACAAGTGGAGAGCAGTCCATCACTGGCAGGTATTCTAGCACTGCAAAAGGCACAGTGTTTGAATCCCAGATAATCCTTTGCAGTTACACTAGAATAACTCTCGGGAAATAATAATAGTAAGACAAGGCAGTGCCCAGATTAGAAAATCATCATTACTCATTACAAGAGAAAAACATTTACGGTAAGGGTGGGTAGGCACTGTCTAAATAGAGCAAGCCAACTATTTGCAAAGAGAAATGTAAGAAACAGAATTGGAACTGGCAGAAAATTTGGTGGCTTTGGCCTTTATGTGAAGGATACGTATGTCAGCAGTATTGCATGTAAAAGTCTCTATCTCCAGCACGCAGGGAAGATTACTAAAGAGAAAAGTGTGCAGCCCTCTAGAGAGTGAAGCCTGGCAAGGAGAGAAGGCATATTTTACATGTAGATAGAATAAAATGTTGAGAGTGCTTTTTAAGTCTTTTTAAAGAAACAATTATATTGCTTTTCCAATACAGAATTGATTCAATTGTCCTCAGGCTTCTGAATCATTTACATCCATAGAGAGATGCAAAATGTTGAATGTCTACTTATCTTATGTAACTGGAAAGGCTTTAAATTGCAAAGACATCTGAAGTTGATTGGCTAAAGAGAATCAGCAAAAGTTTGGGACTAGAGAAACTCTTAGAATTCCTTTCAATGCAATACTCCTGAAATTAGTTTTATCATTACTTACGTATGTCAAACTCCCACCTCACTATTTTTTTTACTTGCTTACTACTCGAAGCAGTATGTTTTTAAAAAGTGAAGTTTTACGAGAAATATATATAACTTAAACATCCTTAATAATATTATCTACTTTAATCAAAATTCATGTAAAGATTCTGCCAGAGACACTTTTTCCCAGTGTTAGCAATTATTAGAAAAAACCCCTAACATTAATGCAACACATTTTTTTTCCTTCAGCTGCACATTAGAGATTGTCCCTCAAGCCACACATTTCCAGCTTATTTCTTTTATTGTCTTACGATTTTAAAGAGGCAACACAGACCTTTACAAGTCTTGACTTTACTAGTAAGTAACTGATTCTTTTTCTGTCTTTTTTTTTTTTTTTTTTTTCCCCTTCTCAAGTCTTTGCTTAGGGCAAAATAAGTATTCTTTGGATCAATGTTTTAAGTAGGCAGAACTCAGTAGCACAAGTGCATAAGGAAGAATAAAATCAATTGAAAATTTTTCCTTTTATTGTCTTTCTCCAGTTTAAGTTCCCATATTAAACTCCAGATTTAACAATACTGCATTTATCTTTTTTTCTTATTTATTGGAAAACAGTCAATAGATAAAATCCAACTTCTCCTTGTCTCTTAAAAGACTTTCATGGCTTACTGTCATAAGGACAATGATGCAGGATGTGTTTTTTCATCTGTGTGTAAGGTAACATGTTTTTTTTTATGGATTTATTGTTATTCCATACAGCCTGTAAATTTTAGAATTACAGTAGTCTGGTCCTCCTTGTGCCTATAATCTACACAGGCAACATGTGGATGCCAGAATCCTACACTTGCCCTTTAAAAATCTACATTTAAAGGTAGACTGCTGGCTTTAAAACAATATATCTATCTATATCCTTCATAAAAAGAATAAAAAGTATTCTTTTTATGTATAGAATTTGCTAGGGAATAAAACTGATGAAGCTTACATACCATGTTGGCTTTTCATTATTTAGACTGTACAGTTTTACATTTCTTCTAGTTTGAACTGTAAAATTATAACAAAAAAAAGAGTTTTAATTTTGTTCAGGTTTTGTTACTTTTGTCTTCTGACCTAGCTGAGTATATTTCAGTGCTGCAAAATATGAGCTACAAAGACTGCTGGTAATAATTTTTAGATACTTGTATTTGGTTGGTTGTTTTTCTAATTAATTTGAAAATAAACCCAAAAGTTTAGTTCAAATACAACATCATGGTGTATTTTAATAAACAAAGTAAATTTATGTACATATATTTACCTGTATGATATATAATGCATTTCGGGGTAGGTAAATTACAGATGTTTACTGTATGGAAATACACCCTTCAAATCTGATATATAAGTCATCATTCTGTAGGCAAAGGTCGTAAAAAACACATATAAACAGCCTCCTTTATTGAATGTGCTTATAAGATAGAAAGACTTTATGGTATGTCCCTGCTTTAAGAAGAGCTAAGAATAAAAATGGGACTTCCTAGAAATGGCATTAATGTATGATAAACTGCTGTACTGCTAGCAGATAACAGAAGTGAATATGAAAGAGATTTTGAGGTTTCGAAGTAGTATATAACTTTTGATGTACTTTTGATGTACACTGCAATGTGCATGCACTTAAAATTCAGTGCTTTCCAATAGAAGTTAAAATGATCCAGACAGTCATTTCTACTAATTTATCATCACTAATTGTGAAGGAGCTGTATTTTGTTACCTTCTGAATAGACAAAATAGATATTAGAAAGATAATTTAGTAAGGATTCCGTATTGTTCTTTAACTCACAAATGTGTTATCAGAGTTTAAGGAATTGCCTAACATCTTCTGTGCCACAGAAAGTGATAATGTGTACTGTTACCCATTTGAAAAGCCAAGAAAATCCTGCCGTCTTAAACTTCAGCACCACTTTACCTTGCATTGACAATGCACTAAATACATATCCCAGGAACTGCTGCTAGGGGTCAGTTACTGAGGCTCAGCTGATCTACAGCTCAGTCGCTCTTGAGACCCCAATTAAGTGACTTGGAAATACCCAGCAATTATACATACACTACAGCTTCCATCTGCAGCCATCTCTAACTAGTGGAGTCCTACTTTTCATCTGTGGATTGCTTGTAAACTGCTACTGGCGGTGCAACACTTTTCGGGG
>JAOBAS010000057.1:15009673-15023691 GCA_025311575.1 Elanoides forficatus
GGGGCTGGTTGAGGAGTTGTAGAAGTAGCACCTAACATACCAGGCATTTGTACCGAAGTGGAATCAGCTCCATTCCCAAATCTTTTGGCATATCCCTTACCTACATCTACCTGGGATCAAGATTATCAGGGAAACTTACACTCGCTAAGCACCACTGTCAGCAGTCTGGTAGTTAAGGCTTTTCCTATAGGGCATTAGATTGGTCCGCAGTCTCTCTCAGCTTTGTCTTTCTACTCTCTTCTCCATCTGCCTGAAACCTTTGCTGTCCTGAGAATTTAGACAACTCCTTGAAAAGCTCAAACGTGCTGAATACAGACCTAGAAATAGGCTGCTTTAAATTCTCTTCTTTCCAAGAAGACTTAGACTCACTTCATCCCTAAAGCATGGGCTGCCATCCGGAGGGTAATCCAGCCCCCAGATTAATACGACCTTTATATAAACGGTGCTTAGATCCAGGAGAGCCTCCTCCCCTGTGGCAGCTCAGAGCTGCCTCCAGGCACAGCCCCGGCAGTGATTTATCCCGCCCGGCGGAGCGACTGCCAAACACCCGCCTGGCTCCCTTCAGCCATCAGGCTAATTCTGAACGAAGCGTACTGAATTTAGGACACAAAAACTCGTGAATTACATCTCATGCCTTGGGATATTATAACGGCTTAGAGGAGTTGGTCTACACCCACACTTGTTAACAAATTGCCACAAAGTAAAACAGGAGATAGGGGCAGGGATACTGCAGAGTGATAGATCGATCAGTGACACCATCTTGTCATAATAAGGGTAACACTTCTAAATGACAAGCAAAGTTCAAAGGAGGAGATGCTCAAGCTCTAAGAGATACTGACTTCTCGTGGTACAGTCTTCTCTTTTGATGTGCTTCAGGCTGGAACTCTGCTTCTAATTACATTAAAAGCTGAAGCAAAATGGAGTTGAGAAAAAGGATGTGTGCAGACACTTGCTGAATGCACTGAGGGTGGGGGTTTGGTAGTTTGGCACGTACAGCAGCTCACTAATCTTACAGAAAACTCTGGTTTCCACTGTAAAAGGGAAGAATTTCAAAAGCAAAGTGATTTGCTTTTAAAATTATTAATTTGGAACCATTTTCATTGATGATTGCCTATAACATAAACTCAGACCAAAGCGAAAAATAAGATATCCCACAATCCTAAGATTAGTCATATGATACCTGTTCAGCATATTGTACAGATAAAGCGGAGTCAATAACCTCACTTGTGCAGATTGTATTAAAGTTAGCATATTTTTTCCATAACAAAGCAGTATTTCAAAGGCAGGAACAATCTTGAGATCATTTTTTTAATGCCACTACAAGGAGCAACTAAACAAAGTCTGAAAAATAAATCTTTTGGCATGACAATATTAAAAGACTGAAAATTTCCAATGAAAATATCATCTGCTAAAATTAAAATTGTCTTTGAAGTTTGATGAGCTGTATGACTAAAATCAACTCTTAAAAAGTATTTTTTATGTTGTTCTCAGTATCACTAATTGATCATGTATACTTCTGCTGAAAAGCAAGAACCATCAACCAGTATGCTTTTTACTTATATAAATGAGTACAAAGGAGATGAAGCAAGAAAAACTGATAAACAAAATTAACTGAATGTCTAATTAAAGAGTTGATATGACTAATATACTTTTTTCTTTTATCACAATAAAATGTATTCCTTGCTCTCAAGTCTCTGTAACTGGATACCAGATAGCCAATTAAGTAACAGTGTGAATCTTGTATAGCTTTTAATAACATCAAAATAATGATGGAATTCTCTCTTGTGTTGGTTATGGGAAATCATTAACACATCTCAGTTTATGGAGCTACATTTCAAAGAATTTAACAGTCAACAATACAAACACATTAGAAGATCTGGGCTATAAATTTCTATGATATACCATAGCTATGATGTTTCCAGTTATAAATTTCATGGTGTTAAATGGTTCAATGTTAACTGTTTCTGAAAGCTCTACTTTAAATATTTTTGAAAGCCTGGCATTCACCTGCTGTGTATAGGTATCACAACGGAAGATATTCACACACTCCAACTTCAGGTATGTCATCCAATCTTTGTCTAAACAAAGAACCTAAAATCCTATACAGTGAATGGAGCGAGTTGTCGTGCCAAAGTCCAGACAAAAGCCACCTCGATGGGAAGACACAGGTAGCTGCAGAGCAGTTTCACTCTGATATGATTTATGATATGATTTACGCCACACAGGTGCTTCTTGATCTACATCAACCCTATGGGGAACCTACTGTGACCAAGTATTGACTTAGAGTGATGTTTCATAACTGATTTGAGCCAAAACACCTTTACGCTGTCTTCTCGCTACTTTCCTCCCCAGCTATGCACTCCCACTCTCACCATGTCTTGGCACTAGGGTTTGCTCCACTCATATCACCATCAGCATAGCAAGCCATCTAGCTTAAATTGGTTTTCTTTCCTTTTGGATTGCTTTTCAGCCACCTGACGAACCTTGTGAGCGTAAGTGCTGAAGCTGGCTGAAAGAAGAGGAGAGTGAGAGGGGGCAGGTGTCAGAGCAGCCCAGATTTACACCGCATTAAAGCCATCCTGAAGCATCACACCATTAATGGCTAACCTACCTGCCAGATGAAATTGTGTGCCCTCGAGAGGCTCCGCTGACTAATTCAAGAACCTGTTTGAGCCAGAGGTCTAAAACTGCACAAAGTGAACACCCTTCATAATATATAAATAGCAGGAACACAAAGGTACTGATAGCAGAAGAAGTTAGGCATCTCAGTGGGTTTTGTGCATCTGACTCTAAATGGATATTTATGTTTTTCATAACTTCCTCTTTTGTGGTCACTGTGTCAGAAGCATTTTAAACAGAAAACAACAAAAACAAGGGGTTTGCATGTCCAGAGATTGCAGGAAATGGTAGCAAAATTTGCCTCCTCCCCAGACTTCTCTCTTCTGTAAAAGTAGGAGCTTGTACAGTCCCTTCTCTCTTGAGCTGCTGGTGTGCTGGCACAGACTGCCCTGGAAACCAAACTCCATTTTCTACCTACCCTCTTCTCCTTACCACGAGGAGAGACTGATATAAGGAACTCCACTCCCAAAATAAAACAACTCCAAAGAAAGATGCAAGTATTCATAAAACTAGAACAGTAGGCAGGGAACTGTAGCAGGTACCACAGTCTTAGAAAAGTCTTTCAGATACACAGAGTTATTCTTTGTATATGTCCCTCCAGTAAACACTACAATAGTATTTTAGTCCTCATTTTAATTTTTGCCTTAAACGGGGTTGAAATGTTATTGTTGGTAATACGATAGTGTATGTGTCTAGTATAGTAAGTAAATTATTCTGAACAACACCCTGGACAAACTAAAGATCATTCATTCCCTAACAGTAATTCCAAATAATTTCAGCCTTGGACTTTGCCCTTGTAAAAGTAACTTCTGTTTATTTGTTTGTTTGTTTGTTTTTACAAAGAAGAATAATCTCACTGCTTTGAGCACTCACATGATGGAAGGTATTTGCTTTTATAAGCTTTTAAAATGCCTGACATTTCCAATGCATTGGGAAACTAAAAATGGCACCTTGGATACTGTATCTATGATAAAATATCTGGTTTGACATTCATTACCACTTGAGAAAGGAAAACAAACAAACAAAGAAAGGTTCTATAATATTGGTGGCTTTATTTGTAAGTCGTCTTTCTTCATATGGGAACTGAATATCTATATTAAAAGTAGAACATGTCTTCCAAAAAGAAATCCTCTAATTTTGACTTAAGTGGGATGAGTGTTTTGTGTAAGAGAACCTAGTGAGAGATTAAAAACACGCACAACAAACCCACAAAAAATCTTTACTAATATTTAAACTGTAACAAACCTGTAGGTATCTTTAGTATCAATCTCTAAAAGTATTATAAAATCGGCACCAAGAAGCTAGCCTTCCTATGATTTTTAATGAGCAGAAATGTACCATGCATGCTTTTAGAAATCCCATGAAAAATCTGACCGTGAATGAATTATTAAAAATTACAAGCATTTATTCCTTCAAATGAATTGCCTAGAAAGCTGTGAAAGAAACAAAACATATGACCCTACAGCCTCATATCTCCAATCTGTCCATTACATTAGTGTAGAGAGAGGTAATTTTGTAATGCTTGTTATAATTTTTTCTTAATAACCCTAATGTGTGTTAACTGAAGTATGTGCTTCATTTGTTTCTGTAGTGAATATGAATAGTCACTTCATATGTTTTATTTCTTGGTAAGTATGACACTTTTCTAATATTTCCTTTCCTACAAATATTTCCAGTTACACAGTAGTTATTGGAGTGAGATCAGTATACTTGTAATATAGCATGTATCTCTTTAAAGTACACTTTAAGCAGTTGAAGTGACTGGTACAGTAGGAGGTGACATTCACTGCAGAGTTCAAGGCAGATAACCAAGTCAGGCCTTGCAAATAACTAGATCCTGAGGTATAAAAAATTCAAATTCTAGTTTTACTGAACTGGATGCCTTCTCTTTCTTTTAATTTCCTAGCTCCATGGTTCTCAAGAGTTACCTCTGAGTTCAGCGAAAAAAGCGTTTAACACCAGTTTCTTTGTATTTGGACTTTTTTTGTATATACGTTCAGATTGGCATGAAACCTAAGTGCTGAATAAATCTCTTGTTTCAGGTGATATTTTACTTTCTTGCGTGGAAACAACAAAAAGTCGCTAAGTAGTCCATTGTCAGAACTTTACCTTAGGCAAAAGGATAAGAAATTGAAAAAGGGCAGATTGTGGAAAATACCGCTGTTTTATCTTTTGCTTATAGCTGGCTAGAGCATTCTGAGAAGGATGTAGGGCAGAAATTATGATTGGCACGTGAATGTTGAAGCCATTGCTGGCAATTTGTTGTCAGATATGAAATTTGGACTAATAAACATGTGTATCCCATTATCCTCAAGCCTAACCCAAAGCAAAGAAGTTGACTGACCTAGAGTTCTTGATCATGCATTCATCACTACCAAAGTGTTATATGAAGGTATGAAGGTTTCCAATACATGCCATAAATAAACTATTGTTGGAATTCTTTTTTTTTTTTTTTTATCAGTTATGCTATGTAGCATCAAACTGAATTTCCATTAGTCTTCTTTTTTTATTTGCAAGTTCCTCAGATATTAAATATAATATAAAATTAAATAGCTAGTGAATCAGACATTTATAACAAATGTGTGTTGATTATATCTAGGGATACTATATCCTGTGTATTCATCCATAATATGCTATGTAAGCAGACAAGAATAGCACCTCAGTATGCACAATCTGAACTTTCAGTGTTACGCATCTGTTAACAAATATAAAAAAAGATCCTGTTCAACTGATTGTTTCAAAATATTCATACTAGTATGATGTTGTAAACTGTTAAGAGTTTATCACAAGCATTTAAGCCCTTCAGCCCCTCAGTGCTCCTACAAATAACTTGCCATTTTCTATTGTCACAGCAAACTGTCAAATCCCCAATAATTATTGCTATTAAGAATGCATGCAGATTTAGATGGATTTTTCAGAATGAAACCTGTGTACAGCACTAAATCTTAATGCAATCTATAAATCCACAGTACATCTCACACAAAAACAATGTTCAATGCAGCTTCTTGTAAAACTACTCCTCATTTGGGCTGCATATGCTGACTTCACCAATAATGCTGAAAAGAATTTATTCTAGAACTGGAAAGCAGACTAATTCCTGGGAGAAAAAAACTGTACTAGTGTTTGTCATTCTACGGATAGCCTGAAGACATCTTTATTGAGATCAGCCTTACACGTGAAGACCATTGCTGCTCACAAGAGATCTGTAGCTCTAGAGCAGAATATTCTGGAGGATTTCATTGATTTAAAATAGTTATCAATGATAAGTACTTAGGACACAGTATTAAATTTTGATTTTGACATTTACTACTTAATATTTTATATGCTTTTGCATAGTACCATTAAGTGATGGTTTATTTTTTTTGTATGCAAGGAAACAGTTGTGTGTCTTTCAACATTAGATACGAAGAAGAGCCTACCTATAATTTAGAAACACAAAGTACAGCTTGAAGCCAAAAATCTGGCAAAAATGATCACAGAACAATGCGATTCCTGATGTTTCAAATTTACACAATTACAGTCTTTTTAGGACTATGATTTCACAGGGTGGAAATCATGTACAGTATGTGCCTATTTCGAAATTGCATTTCTTGGTATATGGTATTCTGTATTTATTATGATCTTGGTTACAGTAAGTTATATCCACAGAGGACTCCCACAGAGGATTCTTACTGAAGGTTTCCTGTATCTGATTATATTTTATTCTGCTAATAAAAGACATATGATTTTTGATTATTTAAAAAAGTCTTAAATAGGAAACCAAACTTTTGGATGATTATCCAACTGATATGGGAAATCTTTTGAGTTTCCAGTCTTCTCTGGTATTATAAAAATCAACTGGATGCTTACCTTTTTAATAGGAAATGTGAAAAATTGCACAATCTGAAATAGAAAATTCTCATGTATCTAATCTGTACCTAAAGAATGAAATGTACATAGTTGCAGAGAGACTGAACAGACACTTTTTATCGCATTAAATCCTATTTAGATGCTTAACATAGAAAGTGCCTCAGATAGTTATGGTTTATGGTATCCTCTAGAGCAGACATTTCTCAATGGAATATAATCTAACATGAATAAAGAAGTTTTATCATTCCATCATTAAATCAGATAAATGTCTCCCAGACAAAGCATTAATAAAGTGAGATAAAATTTGAACAAATGCATTGTCAAGTTTTGTCTACACACATATATATATATATTACATATATACGGAGAGATTAGGCATACTTGTATATATATTTATTCTCAGATGCACACACAGATGGAGAAAGAGAGAAAAAAACCCATTTAAAATACGTAGATATGCTATTTCTAATATCTTAACTCTGACCTTTAAGTGTTTGCTTAAATTAGGAAAAAGAGTGGAAGGAAAATCAGTTGATGTGTTGTCACTGAGCTGTAACTGCCAACTTTTTCTTAATGCAGTTGAATGTTTCTGACTCGCTTATTGTCTCTTTTTTAGTAAACTATGTTTGGCCCTTCATGGACAGCCTCAGCTACAGAATAGTTCGATTAATGCAATCTGAATGTTGAAAGTCTAAAGAAGGGACTATAAGGTACTTAGAAAACATTTTTCTTTTTTTTAGTAATCGGACCTTAGTGATTAAAAACTCCCTTATTACCATGTGGTTTTCTTCTTCACTAAATTTTTTTTTTCCCCTGAGTCAAGACCTTTGGAAATCCTCAGTCCATTATTTACTTTGGGAAAATACTTCTGTGCTATTCTTCTCTTTTTGGAATTGGAAAGCAGAGCTGAAAATGCCAAGAAAAAACTTGAAAATTATTTTCTCTCTTTCCAGTAGAATGTGTAAAACAGTATGTATGAGATTTTGGTCAGCTTGTATCTGGTTAGTTTAAAAAAACTACACGTACGGTAAAATGGGTATTCCGAGTTTCCTCGTAGCATTGCTTTAGAGAAAGAAATAAACCAGCTTTTTGATCTTTCCTTCCCTTCCAACTCTGCCTCACTGAATGATACTGCTTGAGCACGTTTATAAAAAGCAGAAGATAATACTTATATTTACTAAAGTTACGTAAATTGACTAAAAACCCCACTGCTGTTATTGCTGTTTCTGATACTTCATGGGCCCTCCAGTTTTCCATGAGTCTCTCCCATATGGTCCTCACTGAGCCTACAACAACAGGGCTTGAACTGCTTGAGGTATCTAGCTATTACCGTTGACAAAAAAGACAATAAAATTAATAGCAATATAGAATCTTTCACCCGGGTCAGAGTTAGGTAAATATTGTCCATACATGATTTTCGTAAATGGTTGTTTTACATTTTGATGTCTATCTCTGTAGGGAAAAATGATCGAAGATACTTTGGGTTTTTTTCCCAGACACTGAGAGCATACATATTCTTCATCCATTTATACCACATTTCAAACATTTGAGTTTTCATGAACCAGTCTGCAGTTAAATCATTAACTGTGCAAGTGAGTCTTTAAGCAAAGTTTTTTTCCATTGAAAGTCCTACAATTTGACTAGGTGAGTGTATGAAACTGAACTTTAGCCCACAAATTATGATATTATATTTAAACAAAATATTTTAGAACAGTGAAGTTAGGAATTTCTCAATGAAAACTTTCTTTTAAAATATTGATTTGTTGAAAACTAACTTTTCACAAGAAATAGTTCAAACAGAAAAAAAAGGACTTTTTTTTTAACCTTTTCAAAACACCCCTGGTTGTTTTGTGAAAGGAAAACCCCAGCTCTCAGATAAATAAAAAAATAGATTATATGTGTGAAGTAAATTTCGAATTTATAGTTTTATTTATTTCCATGTGAAACTGTTGCCCATATTATGTTAATCTAAACATAGAATATATCAAAACCAAAAGTGTCCAATTGAATCACACGATTGAAAAAAAGCTCAGTTTGGTTTAAAGAATGTCGGTGTAATCAAACAGATAAACTTAAAAATCCCTATATCATAATGAAAAAAATTATGTTCCTATTACAGAGCAAATATAGCATTTAGATGAAATGTGTAGAGGTAAAAATTTATAATTGTAGATATTCTTTCATTTTAATTTTCATCCTGAAAGGAGGTACAGATTGCTAGTTAGTTCATATCACTTCAGTTAATTTATTTATACAGCTACTGATTAAGCTAGTTAAGGAGGGCTTTTATCATTAACAAGGTCAATTTGTGTGGAAGATTTTAATGACAACACAGTGCTATAAATGAAGCAGCATTCTCCTCTCCCTGATGATTTACCTCTGGAACTTCTTTGTATTCTTACTTAAAAAGTAATATATTAAAAGCAGTATTAGTGACATTTTTTCTTGAATATGCATGGGGAAGAGGGAGGAAGAAGCAAGCCCCAATTAACTAGGTGATAACAGTCAATTTGATTTTATTGAAATAATGCCCTAGAACAAACAGAAAAAAACATTCACTGTATATTTGCTCAGAAGATTTTTTAGTGTTGGAAGAAATTCAGGAAAATGCATTTCATTCAGATGACAGAGAATGTGTTTAGGGGCCTGTCCAAACTTATGGTTTAGGTCCATTTATATAGTGCTGGAAATCCTTTATTCCTTTTTTCTTTTCTCTACCATCAAGCCTAGCGAAAAATAATTGAACAATTGCTTTATTTTTCTAGGTGAATGTTAGCATTTCAAGTTACAGCCTTGTGCAGAACCAGGAAACGCTTTGAAAAATGGAGAGGACACAGGCTAACTAGCTTGTGAGGTGTTTAAAATAAGTATTGTGTGTTTTGCATTTTTTTAATTCAGATCCACTGCTGCCTGTTGCGGGTAACATGAAGATGGACTAACTGGATACTAAAATCACATTTTCTCAAGTCAGACTAAAAGTATTCCTCCTGTTTCCTTGAGAAGGACAGATATTTGACAGTGCTGGTGGGAAAAACAATGTTACCTGAAAGACAGGCAAAACTGAAAAGACTCGGAATTTACCAATAGAGAAAACAGAACATAATTTTTATATAAATATATCTATATTATGGATATGATATATTTATATCATAAATATATAACATCTACATGAATCTAGAAATAAAAATACAGTTATCTGACATTTTAGGATTTTTCATGTGTAAGAAACAATGTTAATTCCTTTCTGAACAGGTCTGAACAGAAAGGGTTGTATTTTTGTTATTATTACAAGGGGTTGCTTTATGTTAGCAGGGATTTGTTCATTTGATTTTGTTAGCGCGTTGACGGTAAGAGGAAGACTATTGTGGGATGCGGTTCCTTGGGTCATTACGTTGCTCTTCATTAACTGTACCTTGCCTCCCCTTACCTCCCATTCATCGCCTGCTTTTCTCTCCTCCCGGGCATATGCTGCTGCCAGCCCACAGAGTGGCTCAGAGCTGAGTGGAAAAACACTCCTCATCTCCTTACAGTTCCAAGCTTCCTGCACGCTGCATACTTCTGCAGGCTGTATTTGACATAATATTTTATCTGGAGTTATTGTTTCCCGAGAAGCGGTTTATATTGAGGTCACCACAACTACCTAAGAATCCTTTTAGCAGGAGAAAAGCTTAAAAAGAAACCAGTATTTTTTTCCCTTGCAACAGGATTAAGTTATTGATTACAAAATTGGAAATGAAGTTACAAACAAAAAACATTAAATGCAGAACAGGGTAAGTCGGGAACTAATCTTTCTTTCCTCATCTAGGATTTCTCTGCTTCATGCTTTGGCCGTCTCATGCTGTCTTTTAAGAAAAGCCTTTGAGAAATGAATTTCTCCTTCAATTTCTATCCTGTGCTGCTATCCTGCGCTTTACTGTTCAGTGTAATAAAAAGAGATTTAAGATGAGGTCTCCAGATTCCTGTGACTCTCTAAGGTTGCCCATGGCCTCGCTGAGGCCATCGGCTCCAGGGCAGGCATGGAGCGGTGTACAGGGGGGTTTCCTGAGCCGGGGAAACCCCAGGGGAGCGCGGAAACCTGCCGGAACCGGCAGCTCTCATGAGGGAGAGTAGCTAACGAGGCGTGGGCAGGGCCACGAGTAACGGCGGCTGTCCCCTGCTCCCACCAAGGGCAGCCCGCAGCAAACGGAGCGGGCAAACAGGCCGTGGCGCGTCAAGCCAGAGCGTGGCGTGTCAGGCCAGGGCATGGCGTGGCAGTTGGCGTTGGAGAGTCCCTCTTCGAAGGAGGGCCACTCCACTGGCTGAGTCCACACAACCCAGCAACCAGGCACTGCTCTGTGACCACCTGCGCAGGCCAAGGGCACTCATCCTGCCTGACCCTCAAGGCGGAATGGCGGGCGCTCGCCTGAGAGCAAAGACTGCAGCTCCGGCTGAGGGATCTGCACCGTCTACCCCAGCGGTGGCCGATGCCTCCGCCCAGACGGAGCTGCTGAAGGGAGAGGGTTTGAAAAGGCCAGTCGAATCTGCCGAGTCAACAAATGGTTACGGGTCTGGTGCAACAGCCAGGGGTTCGGCTACTTAGACCACAGGACTCACTTTGAGGAACCTAGACTACTGCGGGCTGACGGGGTCCATCTGTCAGAGAAGGGGAAGAGCATCTTCGGTCATAGACCTGCCAAGCTGGTGAAGAGGGCTTTAAACGAAAGTTGCCGGGGGGGGATGGGACACACGACACGACTTCAATCCATCCTACTCCTACCAGTTTGATGCCAGTGCCGGCAAGAGATGCCCGGAGCCTGGTGAGGGATCACAAGTCAGCAGGAGAGCACCTGAAGGGCAGCACAAAGAAATTCCAACCCCTCCAGACAGTAAGGTAGCTTCATCAGGGGCCCAACTTAAATGCCTTTATGCAAATGCTCATAGCATGGGGAATAAACAAGAAGAGTTAGAGATGTGCAGATGCCTGCAGGGCTATGAGCTTATTGGCATCACAGAGATGTGGTGGGATGGCTTCTATGACTGGAGTGTTGGAATGGAAGGATACAGGCTCTTTAGGAAGGACAGGGAGAGGAGATGAGGAGAAGGTGTTGCCCTCTATGTCAATGACCAGCTGGAATGCGTGGAGCTCTGCCTGGGGATGGATGAGGACCTGACTGAGAGCCTATGGGCCAGGATTAAAGGGAGGGCAGGGACAGCTGACATTATAATGGGGGTCTGCTACAGGCCACGCGAGCAGGAGGACAGACAGTATGAGGCCCTCTATAGACAGATAGAAGCAGCCTTTTTTTCACAAGCCCTGGTCCTCATGGGGGACTTCAGCCACCTCCATATATGTTGGAGGGACAACACAGTGGGGCATAAGCAATCCAGGAGGTTCCTTCTCCAAGTGACAGAGGAGCCAACGAGGAGAGGTGCTATGCTGGACCTTGTTCTCACCAACAAAGAAGGGCTGGTGGGGAATGCGGAGGCTCAAGGGCAGCCTTGGCTGGAGTGACCATGAGATGGTGGAGTTCAAGATCCTTAGGGCAGTGAGGAGGGCTCACAGCAAGCTCGCTACTCTGGACTCCAGGAGAGCAGACTTTGGCCTCTTCAGGGATCAGCTTGGTGGAGTACCATGGGATAAAGCCCTGGAGGGAAGAGGGGCCCAAGAAAGCTGGTTAATATTCAAGGGTCACCTCCTCCAAGCTCAGGAGTGATGCATCCCAGCAAAGAGGAAGTTGAGCAAAAACACCAGGAGGCCTGCACGGATGAAGAATATGCTCCTGGACAAACTCAAACACAAAAAGGAAGCCTAGAGAGGGTGGAAACAAGGACAGGTAGCCCGGAAGGAATACAGACAAATTGTCTAAGCAGCCAGGGATCAGGTTAGGAAAGCTAAAGCCCTTACAGAATTACATCTGGCCAGGCACATCAAGGGCAACAAGAAATGCTTCTATAAGTACGTTGGTGATAAAAGGAAGACTAGGGAAAACGTGTGCCCTCTCCCAAAGGAAACAGGAGACCTGGTTACCTGGGTCATGGAGAAGGCTGAGGTACTTAAAGACATTTTTGTCTTCACTGGCAAGTGATCCAGCCACACCACCCAAATCGTAGAAGATAAGGCAGGGACTTGGAGAATGAAGAACTGCCCACTGTAGGAGACAACAGGGTTTGAGACCACCTAAGGAACCTGAAGGTGCACAAGTCCATGGGACCTGATGAGATGCATCCACAGGTCTTGAGGGAACTGGTGGATGAAGTGGCTAAACCACCATCCATCATATTTGAGAAGTCATGGCAGTCCAGTGAAGTTCCCACTGACTGGAAAAGTGGAAACATAACCCTCATTTTTAAAAAGGGAAAAAAGGAATACCCAGGGAACTACAGGCCAGTCAGTGTCACCTCTGTGCCTGGCAAGATCATGGAGCAGATCCTCCTGGAAACCATGCTAAGGCATATGAAAAATAAGGAGGTGATTGGTGACAGCCAATACGGCTTCACTAAGGGTAAATCGTGCCTGACAAATTTGGTGGCCTTTTACGATGGGGTTACAGCGTTGGTGGACAAGGGAAGAGCAACTGATGTCATCTACCCGGACTTGTGCGAAGCACTTCACACTGTCGGGCACAACACCCTTGTCTCTAAATTGGAGAGACATGGATTTGAAAGATGGACCATTCAGTAGATAAGGAATTGGCTGGATGGTCACATTCAAAGAGTTGCGCTCAATGGCTTGATGTCTGAGTGGAGACCAGTGATGAGTGGTCTACCTCAGGGGTCGGTATTGGGACCAGCACTTTTTAACATCTTTGTAGGAGACATGGACAGTGGGATTGAGTGCACCCTCAGCAAGTTTGCTGTGTGGTGCTGTGTGGTGACATCGACACGCTGGAGGGAAGGAATACCACCCAGAGGGCCCTTGACAAGCTAAAGAGGTGGGCCCGTGCGAACCTCATGAAGTTCAACAAGGCCAAGTGCAAGGTCCTGCACATGGGTTGGGGCAATCCCAAGCACAAATACAAGCAAAGTGTTGAATGGCTTGAGAGCAGCCCTGCAGAGAAGGACTGAGGGGTGTTGGTTGATGAGAAGCTAAACATGACCCGGCAATGTGCATTTGCACCCCAGAAAGCCAACCGTATCCTGGGCTGCATCAAAAGAGGATTCTGCCCCTCTACTCTGCTCTTGTGGGAACCCACCTGGAGTACTGTGTTCAGCTCTGGGGCCCCCAACGTAAGAAGGACATGGACCTGTTGGAGCAAGTCCAGATGAGGGCCATGAAGATGATCCAAGGGCTGGAGCACCTCTCCTATGAAGACAGGCTGATAGAGATGGGGTTGTTCAGCCTGGAGAAGAGAAGGCTTTGGGGAGACCTTATAGCAGGCTTCCAGTACCTAAAGGGAGAGTACAAGAAAGCTGGAGAGGGACTTTTTACAAGGGCATATAGTGATAGGACAAGGAGTAATGTAATGGCTTTAAACAGAAAGAAGGTAGATTTAGATTAGATGTAAGGAGGAAGTTCTTCACTGTGAGGGTGGTGAGGCACTAGAACAGGTTGCCCAGAGAGGTTGTAGATG
>JAOBAS010000057.1:15023791-15049791 GCA_025311575.1 Elanoides forficatus
AGGTATGGATGAGGAGGCGATCGAGAGCTTATGGGTCAGGATTAAAGGGAGGGCAGGGAGAGGTGACGTTATAGTGGGGGTCTGCTACAGGCCACCCAACCAGGAAGACCAAGTGGATGAGGCCCTCTAGAGACAGATAGGAGCAGCCTCACGTTCACAAGCCCTGGTCCTCATGGGGGACTTCAGTCACACTGATATCTGTTGGAGGGACAACACGGCAGGGCATAAGCAATTCAGGAGGTTCCTGGAATCCATTGATGATAACTTCCTCCTCCAAGTGATGGAAGAGCCAATGAGGAGGGGTGCTATGCTGGACCTTGTTCTCACCAACAAGGAGAGGCTGTTGGTGGGGAATGCAAAGCTCAAGGGCAGCCTTGGCTGCAGTGACCATGAAATGGTGGAGTTCACGATCCTTAGGGCATTGAGGAAGGTGCACAGCAAGCTCGCTACCCTGGATGCTGGGAGAGCAGTCTTAGGCTTATTGAGAGATCTGCTTGGTAGAGTACCATGGGATAAAGCCCTGCAGGGAAGAGGAACCCAATAAAGCTGGTTAATAGTCAAGCGTCACCTCCTCCAAGCTCAGGAGCGATGCATCCCAACAAAGAGGAAGTCAGGCAAAAATGCCAGGAGGCCTGCGTGGATGAACAAGGAGTTCCTGGACAAACTCAAACACAAAGAGGAAGCCTACAGAGTGTGGAAACAAGGACAGCCTGGGAGGAATACAGAGAAATTGTCCGAGCAGCTAGGGAACAGGTTAGGAAAGCTAAAGCCCTGAGAGAATTAAATCTGCCCAAGGATGTCAAGGGCAACAAGAAGAGCTTCTATAGGTATGTTGGTGATAAAAGGAAGACTAGGGAAAATGTGGGCCCTCTCCGAAAGGACGTGGGAGACATGGTTACCCGCAACATGGACAAGGCTGAGGTACTCAATGACTTTTTTGCCTCAGTCTTTACCAGCAAGTGCTCCAGACACACCACCCAATTTGCAGATGGCAAAGGCAGGGACTAGGAGAGTGAAGAACTGCCCACTGTATGAGAAGATCAGGTTCAAGACTATCTAAGGAACGTGAAGGTGTGCAAGTCCATAGGACCTGATGAGATGCATCTGCAAATCCTGAGGGAACTTGTGGATGAAGTTGCTATGCCACTATCTGTCATATTTAAGAAGTCACGGCAGTCCGGGGAAGTTCCCACCGACTGGAAAAGGGGAAACCTAAGCCCCATTTTTAAAAAGGGAAAAAAGGAAGATGTGGGGAACTACAGGCCAGTCAGTCTCACCACTGTGCCTGGCAAGATCATGGAGTAGATCCTCCTGGAAACTATGCTAAGGCACATGCAAAATAAGGAGGTGATTGGTGACAGCTAACAGGGCTTCACTGAGGGCAAATTGTGCCTGACAAATTTTGTGGCCTTTTACAAACGGGTTACAGCATTGGTGGATAAAGGAGGAGCAACTAACATCATGTACCTGGACTTGTGCAAAGCATTTGACACTGTCCCACATGACATCTTTGTCTCTAAATTGGAGAGACATGGATTTGATGGATGGACCACTTGGTGGATAAGGAATTGGCTGGATGGTCACACTCAAAGACTTGTGGTCAATGGCTCTATGTCCAAGTGGAGACCAGTGATGAGTGCTGCTCCTCAGGGGTCGGTACTGAGACCAGCACTGTTTGATATCTTTGTCGGTGATATGGACAGTGGGATCGAGTGCACCCTCAGCAAGTTTGCTGATGACACCATGCTGTGTGGTGCTGTCTACACACTGGAGGGAAGGGATGCCATCCAGAGGGACCTGGACAGGCTTGAGAGGTGGGCCCGTGGCAACATCATGAAGTTCAACAGAGCCAAGTGCAAGGTCCTGCACGTGGATCAGGGCAATCCCAAGCACAAATACAGGCTGGGCAATGAGTGGATTGAGAGAAGCCCTGCAGAGAAGGACTTGGGGGCATTGGTGGATGAAAAAAACTGAATATAAGCCAGCAAAGTGCAATAGCAGCCCAGAAAGCCAACTGTATCCTGGGCTACATCAAAAGAATCATGACCAGCAGGTCAAGGGAGGTGATTCTGCCCCTCTACTCTGCTCCCATGAGACCCCACTGCAGTACTGCCTTCAGCTCTGGGGCCCCCAACATAAGAAGGACATGTACTTGTTGGAGCGAGTCCAGAGGAGGGCTATGAAGATGATCAGAGGGCTGGAGCACCTCTCCTATGAAGACAGGCTGAGAGAGTTGGGGTTGTTCAGCCTACAGAAGAGAAGGCTCCGGGGAGACCTTGTAGTAGCCTTCCAGTACCTAAAGGAGGCCTACAAGAAAGCCAGAGAGGGACTTTTTATAATGGCATGTAGTGATAGGACAAGGGGTAATGGCTTTAAATTGAGAGAGGGTGGATTTAGATTAGATATTAGGAAGACGTTCTTTACTGTGGGGATGGTGAGGCACTGGAACAGGTTGTCCAGACAGGCTGTGGCTGCCCCATCCCTGGCAGTGTTTAAGGCCAGGTTGGATGGGGCTTGGAGCAACCTGGTCTAGTGGAAAGTGTCCCTTGCCCCTGGCAGGGGGGTTGGAACTAGGTGATCTTTAAGGTCCCTTCCAACCCAAACCATTCTATGATTCTATGATTGCAGTGCGGCCATGCTTAACACTCTCCCAAACATCAGGTGAATAGTGGGACACCTTTCCTACAACCAACTGCGGATAGCTTGAGCGTGATGGGAGCCTGTAGGTTCATAGGATTGAGGTGTGCAGATTTTACAGCTCTCATTTCTTTCCTTTTGTCTTAGCGAGACAAACTGCCGTCGTTTGCTTATGCCATAACACTCTACCAGTCACCCCTTAGAGAAGCTCCTTCCTTAATGTGCAATCACCTTTCGGTCTGATGCTGTTTTACAGGAGCCATGCAACGCAATAATATAACAGGTCTGTGGTCCCATGACATTAATTTTAATTGCTGGTGTATAGAAGAGGCCAATATATATCAGCAATAAATGTCAGATATCTCTGTCACTCAGCAGTGCTAGAGCCAAATGAATGAGATATGACTGGAGTCTGCCCACCTTGATCTAGACACTGCATGGAGGTGCCCTGTTTAAGAACTGAACTCCAGTAGCTCCTTCAGCAGCAAACACACTGGGGTTATTGAGAGCTTCCTCAAAAGCGTGCCCAGCACCACTCCCCAGAAGCCTGCCAGCAGGCGAAGATTTTGAGGTGAACCATCATTCCTGACGTTTCAGCACACCATGTGCACCCGCAGAAGCACACACATCCCTGTAAATTTTATATGTGCCCCCCAGGGCATGTCCTGCTTGACACTTGCAATCTGCTTCATTTCCAGCTCAAGGTGGAGGGCTGCAAGGTGAGAAGTACAGAAATGTGGGGGGACAGTGGGGATTGCCCCAGCTCCCCACCTCACCAACCGGTGACCTGCTAACGAAATCCCAGATTACCTCAAGCTCCTAGTTCCTTGCTCTCCCTTTTCCGTGCCATCCATGCCACTTCTTCCCCTTCCACCAACAGGTTTATTTTCCAAATAAGGGACAAAACCACCACCCTAAACACATTCTGGAGGACTAACATGTTTTCTGGCAGTATCTAGACCAGTCTGCAACATGTGGTCACCCCAAGCCTCCGGTGGGTAGGAGGCTGCTGGCTTAGGTGACTCTCTAAGGTTTGACCAAGTGAATTATTCCAACGTTAAAATATTTTGTATTGTTTGAAGGGTATGAACTGGCCCCCTGAAAAGAATGCTAGCTTTCCTCAGTGAAAGTGAAACATAGACCTTTCAAACGTTATCCATCAGGGCCAAGACATTAAAACTAAGAGTGGAACAATGTAATTTTCGTGTCAGGGAACTATCATTTTTTTGCACCTGCTCGAGTTCTCATAGGCTTTTTCACAGGCTTTTAAACAACAAATTAATATATTCTTGTAACTTCTTGATATAAGGCTAAGTATTGTAGCTTCACATTCGTTTGCGGTCAGACTTTCCCATCTGTGTCTGAAAGTGACATTTTCAAGTTAACTGCTTCATATTCATCAATAGCTATTTAGTTTTCTGAAAAGTGTCTTTTCCAAGCCCAGCACTTCTCAAATTATTTAATCTGTTTCTGAGAACTATGAGAAAATGAAGATATGTTTAATTCTAAAAATCATAGATAAAAAGCCTCTAGCTAGCCATTAATTACACTCTTATTGAAATAGTCTCACCTATGCAGTATATTTAGCAAGACAACATCAAAGCCCCAGAAGGTTCTGACGACTTTTTTTTTTTTCCCCCCATAAAAAATATCTCGGTAAGTAACATTAGTTAGGAAAAAAATGTGTGGAGTCACTCTGCTTTCTCTTCCTTAGGCTTGTGTTCAAATGAAAAGGTAAAATCATCTAGGATTGTCATATAGGAAAAGTTTTCTGAGTTGGTATATCAGAAACGATACTGTCTGAACAACAGAAAGTAGCTCCAGAAGGAAATATGTTACATCTCCCCTTTTCTATATAATTGTTTCTGAAAACATGTAGATCAGCATGTCAGAATATTACCTGAATAGCATGAATCATTTTAAGTAATATTTTATGAATATCAAAACAAATATTAATTATTCTCAGGCCACTATTAGCCATAAGCTGGCAAGCACCATAAAATGTTCTGCCAATGACTGTCAGAATTAATTTGCAAGCCTTCTGCTTTTTCTGGTGTTGTGCTGCAGAATGTACTGAGTTTTGCTTGCTTTATTTCTTTTTTTTTTTTCTATAAGATTTAGACAACCACCAGATTTGCTTCCATTTTTTCCCTGTAGCCAACATGCTAGAAGATCTATCAATAGGTTACTGTTCTGACACAAAAGCATAATTCCAGTGTAACCTACTGAGTACTGTTTGTTTCTTACAAGTTGCCCTCTGCGTTAATCCACAAAGGAGATGGATTGTTATATCCTGCAAACCGTAGTAACTCATGCACTTAGCTTTGGAGCCTTAATTACCTGCACGGTGGTAGGAGACCAAAGTGACAAAACATACCCACTATCCACTAGGCTACAAAAAATGAAACAAAATGGTTTCTTCATGCATCAGTTTCTCTCCATTAATCTTTACATATATATTCATACATTCAGAATAATCAGATGCTATTATGTTAACTTCTCACCGTTTGCTGGATGTTTTTAGACCAGCACAGCATTTATAATTACAGAACATCTTTACAATTTTGTAAGTAATTGCCAAAGCAGTCTCACAAGCAGAATTTAAACCACAAAATCCTACTGAATCCCACAGTAAATATATATAAATATACAGAAAAGAGGAAGTTTAGAAAGAAAAGCTCACGTGGACTTCTAACTATAGACTTTCAGCAAAGGTGAAAACCAGCATCAGTAATATTCAAGAGCTTAGTATTCAGTGTTAATTACTACCAATTTTTTCTGTGAACAACAATCTTCTAGATGGTGTATGATACATCTCGGCACGGAAGCAAAGCATGTTGAATGCCTCTTCAGTGAAATTATTAATGCCAACATACCACCACATGACCATCATACATTGACACATCTAATACCTTCATACAATTTGAATAGAAATTATGTGTTTGCTACTTACCTAACTGGGTCTCCTGAATTGTTAGCTTACTCTCCAAGGGGTGTAAAAGCTTTGGTGGTTTATCTGTTAGTGGTGCTAGAAAAGAAAGAAATTCACATATATAGTTTTCTGATTATTATTGGGTAGAATAAGACTTGATTTTATGCCTATTACTTCAGGAATGCTTCGTTTTTTTCCTTTGTTTAAATAAAGTTCACACCTTCAGTAGCTGTAAATGTTTTTTCTTAGAGAGTAAATATAGCACCAAATTTAGAGTCATTCACATGCTAAGGTATTGAAGGCACTTGTGTTAAGTCATCTCTTTAAACCCTTACAAAAATCATGCACTGACATGTTAAAATTTTGTATTTTCACAAATATTATCCAGCATTTCATACTTTGTTATAATATTCAATTACCTTTGTATCAAATATAGTCATTAACAGAGGAATAATATAAACTAAGTTACTGTAACACAATTTAGAGGAGTTGATGAAAATTTTATTTAAAAAGATATTACCATCACTGAAAATTTTGAAAGTGGAGTACTAGAAAAAGGCTCAGTTCTCAAAATCCAAGGGATGGGTACAGTGAAATAATGTCAAGATTCCTAATAGCATGACTTCCCTCCTCCCTTTTGATCTACCTTGAAATAATATTAGTATAGTTATGCAAATTGTGGAACAGGAAGAGTTTGGTAATGGTCAAAAACCTTCTGAAGGTTGTTGAAGTGCTGAAGGAAGCTGCAATCCATGCAGCTAAATAGTGCTGCTACTCTACTAGATTCATCATCTGTATACTTAATTCATAGCAGTGACATTGATTATTACTACTTTTGTTGTTGTTAGCAAGTGTACTCTTTACTGATCTGACAGATGAGTGTATGCTATATGAAAAAAAAGAACATTCATTTACTTTTTTCTTTTAAATTGATAGTAAATGTTCATGGGAAAGCTCCAACTTTTGTAGTCATCCGGAACATTTTGATATTTTGCTTCTCAACTTTCAGTCTTTAACAGAGATTATGGGCTGTCAGAGATTTAAAGTGCATTTGACATTTTGATATAACTCTATAATATTTGTTCCCTCCAACTTGTCAAAATCACTGTTCCCTTTCTTACTGACACACACACATCCACATGTGTACGGGTTTAATCTACTAAACACACTCATCTCCTGTCAGTTGAATTGCAGGAGAGATTTAGTTGCATTCTTTTTACTATGTTTCCCCTGCTCTTTGATTAAATTATCAATGCCCTTTAAAATTTACAGTATTAATTTGAACTGTGCAGCAATTATAGAATGGATTCATTATCAACTCATATGTTTCTGCTTTACAGAGGTTTTCCTTTATCTGACCAGAGCATAAACCCACCCAGTTGGTGTCTGGGATGTTGACCCAACAGATCTAGGACTGAATCAAAATATCTCTTCAAGGATGGGAAAAGAACTGGATTTGGTCCACATACCCTCTTTCAGTTCATTCCTCCAACAACAGCTTCTACTCTCTACCGGAAATCATTCTGCACTACAGACTTTGGAGAGAGCCACAGCTGTGACAGACTTTTTGGCAACATCTCTGGGTTGTTACTTTTCTTTACACCGATTTGAATGCTTTTTAGCTCTCTTTGTCTCTTTTTTTTTTTTTTTTCTTGGGGGCTAAAGGGGGTGGAAGGGAAAAGGATTTGAAATACATTTTCCCTTAAACTGCAAAATTAGTCATTCCCATTCCTTAACTTCTCTGTAAAGGCTCATAATTTATCAGCACATTGACATTTTTTAAACATCATCCACTATGAATTTAAATATAGTTTTGCAGTTCTGTCATTCTCAACAAAATTACCATTCATCAGATAATGTCTTCTGAGTCACTGTTGTTCTAAATCTGTTTTGAAACTCTTTGAGCAAACAAAGTTCTCTCATCGTAAGTGAAGATATAGTAACTGGTAGAGTTAATCTGAATGCAGCAAATAAGTAGATTAGAAAACAGTATTTTTCTCAGTTTAAGCAAAGATTGACATTACTTTTGTGGTCCTGTACTTCAGGTCTCTAAGAGGCTTCCTATTTTTAAATGAATAGGCACAGGATGTTAATATATGCAGATAAATAATCCTTCAACAACAGTATGAAGTTATTATAAAATTTGCGCCCAATTTAATTTTCCCACATCTTGTGAGGTTCAATAGATAATTTAACAGAGAAAGCATTACTGAAAATAATAAATTAGACACATAACTGATGTATCAGAATCACAGGAACAGGTAGACTGGAAAGATCCTTTGGAGGCAAAGTGGTCCAACCTCCTGTTCAAAGCAGGTCCAACAGAACAGGGTGTCAGGACCTCACCCAGTCATGTTTTGAACATCTCTGTGGATGGAGATTTTACCACTTCAGGTGTTCCAGCCCCCAACCACCTTGTGGCATGCACTAGACTCAATCCAGTACGTCCATGCCTTTTTGTACACCGAGGAGCCCAAAATTTGACACAGCATTCCAGATGTGCCCTCACAGATACTAAAGAGATGCGAAGGATCACCCTCCTGGACTTGCTAGCTAAATTCTTGCCAAGAGCTGTGCAGTTGGCCTTTGCCAACTCATGCTCAACTTATTGTCCACCTGGGCCGCCAGGACCTTTCCTGCAAAGCTTTTTCCTACTCAGTCTGTCCCTGGTTCTGCACTGCTGCGTGGCGTTATTCCACTCCTTGAGCAAGACGTTGCATTTGCCTTTGTTGGACTCCATGACTTTCTCCAACTTATCAAGGTCTCCCTAAACAGGAGCCCTGGCCTCCACTTTGTCACCCATTCCACCCATTTTGCTGAAAGTGCACTCTGTCCCATCATCCAGGAGTACATAAAAACCCTAATCAACATTAAAACAAAGATACACCAGAGGTTAGCTGTGTTGTATAGTTATTTTAAAGTGATAGTTACCAATATTTGTGGCCGGGAAGAATTAATGCTTAATAAGACAGTGCACCTCTAAGCTTTCTAAATTGAGGCAAATATCAGTATTTCAGCATTGCATTTCCTATTGACGCCTACCAACTTAATGCTGTTGTGGGTATGTCTATAGTACAACCAATCACATCTCCCAGGGCCAACTCCTTCACCCATCTGGAAAAGCGAAAGCATCCCTGGGTGTTCTGCATTCCAGAGTTTTAGGCTGTAGGGAAATACTGTGACCGGCAGTAATATAGTCAAGGAAAATAATTTGAATAACTTGGTATACTTAAAATATCACATTTTCAAAGGTGATTTGAAATGTGCCCTCAGTTAATCAACACCTTTAGTGTCTGTTACTTTATCTATTTTTTAGCCTACAAATGTATGAATGTTTTCCTGGCAATTAATCCAGGTGGACTGAGGCAGAGGTGGGAATTTCCCCAGCTGCCTCTCTCCCTTTCAACTTTACACTCTCCACAGATAGCAATGTTAATTGACAGCAGAGTTTCTGCAATCCTTGTTCAGTTTAGAAACTCTGAAGTAGACCTATGCATCTGCTATAAGCTGTTTCATATCTTTCAAACCATGAGGTGTGGCTTCTTAACTGGGTGAACCCACCATGCAACAGGCTATTCAAAATTAATACAATTTTCAGATGGATATATTGAGGCACAGTTATCTACTAAATTGAACAGCAAAACCAGAATTTAATCCTTTCTTCCTAAACTTTTACTAAATAGCAAGAATCAAACAAAAATTACAAAAGTCACAACTACAGCTGGTCTTTTAAACAGGTTAAATACTTTTTTTTTTTAATGAATAGATGGAGGAAGGCAATAATTTTCATGTCCTACAAAAATATCCATGATTTCAAAGCACTTCCTGTTCTGTACTGTATGCAAAGAACCAGAACTCTTTTGAATGTGTTTAAAAAAAATAAAGAGATGGTCCTCTTCCCACCAGGTAGTAGTTATCAACATGGTTGTCACACAGGAGGAACAGAGTGTTCAGATTCCTATTCTTGCATGACGGAGTTCTCAAGTCTCTTGGCAAGAATCTTAGTTCCTGGATATTATTATCTACTGATGCATGCGTGCACTTCTCCCTCCCTCTTTCCCCCCTCCGCCCCCTCTCCTTTTTCTTTCTCTTCCTTTCTTTCTTTCTCTATTGCTGCCTTTTTTCTTTTCTTTTTTTTTTTTTCTTTCCCACTTAAAAGTCGAGAACCTTATCCCAGACAAAGTTAACCAAAACTGGTACATTCCTCTCAAAAAAATGGGGTTTGACAGGTCAGATTCTTTCAACAAAAAGCTGTTAGATCATAAATCAAGTTTACAGCCCATTTTGTATTTGATTTCTGAACCATCACTGATGAATGGTTTGAAAACAAATATGTGTCAAAGTTGTTTTTCATTTGAAAGAAACTAAAGTTTAAAAAAAAGAAAAATCCTAAGTGAAGTAACTGATTCTGAAGCTGTATTAAAAATATTTGACTTCAGAGATACCATTCAGCTGCAGACATATTGATCCTGCTCAGAGAGGAAGTGCTTAAATTCACATTCCATGTCTATCAGATTGGCTGTACATTTAAAACATATTGAACAATTTGTCTTGCGGTAATGAAACTGAGAGCCACCACAATCAGTCACCCAGCTGGAAACTAGCCAGAAGATAATATTTTTACATCAGCCACCTACTTCCATACTCCTCCTTCTAAGCTGCTGCTTTAGCTTTAGATGTTTATGGTCACATGATACATTTGCTCGATGCAAAATTCTGTTACTCGAAGAAACCAGCCACCTGTTAGAATTTAACATAGCTAATAAAGAAAAGCTTAATCCAAACGGTACACCAAAATCTGGACATCAAAGAACGGACTGCCTCAAAACCCACATGCTTTATAATAGAAAAATAATAATTCCAAAGATCTATGTTTATGTCTGTTTTACAAAGTGCTCTCAGATTTGTCCTTGCAGATTGTAATGATTACAAATCGTTTTCATTTTTTAGAGGCACACAAGGCTGTGTGGAGTTGTCTGCAACTCAGAAAGTCAGTTTATTGGCTGGACATTTCCTGCAAGAGCAAAAATTCACAGGAATGGCTGCTTTACCTGGCCAGTCCGAGTCATCTATATTTTAGAACAGTTCTTGTTCAGCTTTTTTATTGGACTAAAACTTACTTTCCGAGGATGAAAACCCTTCTGATCTTTCTGAGATTTGAGATAATACAATGAGATTAAACCTCTTATGTTTATGAACTTAGACTATTTTTAGAAAAAATGACTGGCGTCCCTGGAAGATATTGCAACTATAGCACAGGATTAAATGGGGAAAAGAATTCATTACTATGCTAAGCAAAATATTCCTATACTTTGAAATCAAAGAAGACCAGAGAGATGGAGTTCTTTCCTTGAAGTCCACACCATTTCTTTGAATTCATCCTGCAGTTCAGAAAGATTCCTCATCTCTTAGCTTGCCTTTAGAAACTAAGAGAATTCCTCATTACAATTTATTTTCCTGATGATTTTCTGAGCCTGGGTTTCTTTTTGTCCTTTCTTCATTCTACTATTTTTGGCACAGGCAAATGACCTCGGGGACAAGGCACCTCTGTCAGGGGAGGGATATTAGGTCTGATTGACTATAAAGCTGAACCTTCAGGCACTTAGATTGCTAAGCGTCCACTTCATGAGAGGGGTCTTGAAATAAAGCACTGTCATTGGAAAGCCATCATTTATGAAAAGCTGCCGTAGATGGCAGCATTTAGGAATCACAGGTAATTACAAGAATAGGAGGAAAAACTATAGTATTTCAGTTGATAAATGCAGTACCTTGGAAAACACTGATGTATGCTTTTGGGTTTGGTTTAATTTTTTTTTCAACAGTGATGTCTGTAAAAGAAATAATGCAGTAGCAGTAGTCTACAGTAGGTTGCAATAAAATTAATTATGTGCAGCCTGAACCTGCAGTCTTGAAACACTAATATACACAGTCACTGTCCAGATGAATATTAATATTGAGAACTGTGAGGTTCCTCAGAGCAATCTTGAGCAGAGTAGAACTTAAGTAATGCAATGCAAGGATGTTGGGTTTTTTTCTTTATTTCTCCTAAGTATAGCCCTATGTATTCAGACATATCACTAGAGAAATTATTGCCTTTTAAAAAATAAATACATGGCAAGGTCTTCTATAAAAAGGGAATTCTTTAGACCTGCTTGCGACTTCTAACAACCTTAAATCTCATTTCTGAGTTACAATCAGGTTAGTTTTCATTTGCAAGGGCATCATTTAAAATCACGTACGCTATGAATTGCACAGCAGCCCTGTAAGAATATTCTGCCTCACTGAGAAGTGAGAACAAGCCTGGTCATACCCTGAATCAAGCAGTTCAAACTGAGGGCAGATATGTATAAGGATACTAAAGGTACGCGTGTGAAGCCACAGGCGTATGACCGTAAAAGAGCTGCCTAATGTGACTTAGTTATCACTATGACTGATTGAAGATCAGCTTTTATCTTCTGAAATGTTCCCATAAATCTTGCATTGAGAGACAAATAGTCTGCCTCTTCTTTCAGTTTATGTCTTGCTCATTGTCTTATTCTTACCACACATTAAAAAAAACCCAACCCTATTACTTTGAGCATAAAAATGAAAACGGTCTTTATTTCTCATACCTAAACCTTTCTTCTGACATTTTTCCCAAACTGAAGTTACAATCCTCAATTTTTTTACGTAAGGAAATTTTCCTAAAAGAACTATGCAATGCATTAAACAGAATATTAGCACTTCCTGCGAGAAAGTACAGAAGCAGATAAAATGGTAACTAATAAAAGGCCATTATTATGCAAAAGTTTCAATGATGCATATTGAGAAAAGAAGAGGCATTGCTAAAATGAAATCTTAGAAGATGGAAAGAATATTTCCAAGAAGTCTTTTAAAATGTTTTAAGCTTGTGAGTCCCCTGTGATTAACAACAGGTTGAATACTGGAGGAGAAGAGCAAATACAGCCAGATGTTGGTGTTTTCATTATCTGCTCATCTCTAATTGAATCTGATGTGACACTTGTGCTACCCCTATGATTTCAGAGAAGATGTATGTATCGGTCTTTTTTTTTTTCTGTTAGTTTTCTTAAACACACAGTGACATTTCCCAGTGGTCTCCAAGGAAAAAGTACAAATAATCGAAATGCTGTCATCACAAATGTTAATGCAGTCTTGAAACACAAAAGAACTAAAGATTATAGGTAGTTAAAACTACTGAGTGAAATATCAGCCTAACATCTCGACAGCATTGGTCTCTTTGCGTGGCAGATTTAAAATTTATATTTCAATCTTACAAAGAGGAAAGGAAGGAATAAAGCAAGGCTTTGATCCTAAAAGACTTTTTATTATAGGGACAGGATTCGCCCTCCCCCACAAAAAAAGAAGATACCCAAAATACAGAAAGGCATATAAAACTATTAAAGGATCTAAAGTATCCAAAATATTTTCTTTTTCTCTCTTGCATGAAGTTCCTCTGCATTACACCATGGTTTCTCTACAAAACTAATCCCTAAAGCAAGATAATGGAAATGAGATTTTCTATGCAGGTATATGAAAAGGATGTCATACTAAAGCCTGGTCTGTCTGCATGGGCTGTTAAATTTGTCCCTCCACTTCCACCTAAGAGAGATCAGATCATCTGAAAAAAGCCCTGAGAAATGGTGAACAAACTGGTTGCTGCTGCTGTTGCTATAAATGAGCATATGATATATTATCTGGGCATTTAATTAAAATAAAAGCTCTTGTTAGCAATAGAATGAAACCATGCATCCAGGAGAACTTCCCCCAGGAGATTCTCCGATGTTTCAGCTTAACGGTGAAGCTCACCAGCATTTCATTCGGCAGGAATTTTGTCTGTTTTGCCATGTTTATAGTATTGGCTCATGCAAGTCCTCTAGGTCAAAAGAGCCATCTCTCGTCCTGCCAGAGTGTCCTAAGTAGATGCTTTGCGTAACCATTTTTATACTTCTGGAGGAGGGCACCCACACCCGTTGCTTGTCACACGTGACAGGGCACTCTTATAAAACATGTCAATGGGAAATGGCATTTTGTGCAGCCTCTACCTCTTCCTTCTGCCTTTCTAGTGACAACAACTAGCAGACAAAATAACCTGAGGACGGAGAAGACCACTACAGTTGGTATGTTTTAGTACTCATGCGCTATGCTCCTGGTTTGACTTTGGCTTATTCTCCAATTTTATCTACATGGAGCTTTCCCTAAAACATCCTTGTCTTTACTACTGTGCGAGAACAGGATTAACCAAATCCAGTTCACCTCCGTTAAACTGTATATGCTGCAGTTTCTGCTACTGTTTCTACTCCAAGACAAATGAGAAGTTCTGGGAGGCTGTTTCCTAGCAATCTTAACTCTGGAAGCCCATACTAATGTTTTTTTGGAGGGATCTATATGGACCATGACCCTTACTGTAACTACTTGTAGACATGCTTATTTGCAGTTAGAACACATGAGAGTATTTTTTCGCTCCTATATCTACATGTTAGGTTATCCCTTTGTTTAGAAGAGTCTTCAGTGAAGTGGTGTGCTGTATAAATCTTGTGAAACAAATAGAAACACGTGCAGTATTCTTAACAACTGGGCTACCTGAATACATTATGTATTCATGAAGCAAAACAGAGAGTTATATAAATCATGAGGTTTAGGCAAACAAGTAAGAAAAGCCAGACTCACACATTTCACATCAAGCAAGCATTCTGCAACACACACTATTAAAAATTCTCAGCGTATCATCATAGATTTCCTTCTCGCATCGTTCCCTCAATCTATTCTCATTTCTTTTTTCTCTAGGTTAAAATATAGAAAAGGGGGGTGGGGGTGGCAAGTATCATAAGGTTATGTTCTCTATGACTAGACCAAACACACATTGTCTTAACAATGACTCTATTATTCTTAACAGATGAAAATCTTATTTAATTATCTGATTAATTAGGGATACCTACATTTTCTTGTTCAGCCTCACTTTCATGCTTGCTAGTTGAATCTTAGTGTTCACTATTATTTCTCTTTCTCAGTCTTTTCCCAATCATTAAATTTTTTCTCTGAAATCTATGATTAGCTTTCATTTTTGGCCTATTATTTTGTATACCCCGTCTCAGATTTAGATTTCAAACCCAAGTAACTGGAGTGTATTTTCCCTCATTTAAAGTCATTATTGTAGGACACTGATTTTAGGAACTGAATAGTAATATGTGTGACTCTGTTCCTGCCTTGCTTTTATTATTCGCTCCTTTTTAGAGAGTTAGGGCAGACAGTTCTTGGAAATACTGTAGCTCATGACCTTTGAATACAAATTCTAGATACTCTATGCTTTTTTTTCATAATTAAATCTTTCTACTGATAATGCTGACATTTCAGAATAAGATTTCTCAGCCTCTGAGGAGGCCTTGTAAAGGGAATAGGACCTTATGCACCCTGACCACTTCAACTCTTCCAAAGAGCTGACATTTAAAGGCCTTGCAATTAAAGTTTTTACATATTGCATAGAGTTTCCTCTTTCAGGATTTGTAGTCAACCTTTTAATTCTGTTGCTCTATTTCAAAATCATCTGATTTAAAAGGCGACCTGCTCTCATGCTCTCTGTTCCGGTTCTGTTGTAGACCTGCACACCTCTTTCATTTGTTCTCCGAGTCATTTCAGTGATTTAGTCTTCTGAACCTGTCTTTGCTCTGCTAGAAATTTGGACATACTATCCTTTCTTGTGGCCCAAAAAGTGAGAAAAATCCATAATTTCTACTTTCATGAACACTGTGAGGGCTTTTTTTGCTTTCTGTATTTCTCTTTGGGTGCATATTAGCTTTCCTGTCCTCTTAGGCAGCTACTTCTGATCTGCTCCATTCAAGCGGGCTTTTTTGCTTTTAAGTTGAGAGATTTGGGACTGTAAGAAAGCAAAGGTCACTCCCATCTTCAAGAAAGGCAAGAAGGAGGATCTTGGGAACATAGGCTGGCCAGCCTCACCTTGACCCCTAGGAAGGTGATGGAACAAATAGTCCTGGAAACCATTTCCAAACACATGAAGGACAAGATGATGATTGGGAGTAGTCAGCATGGATTTACAAAGGGGAAATTGTGCTTAACCAACCTGAGAGCCTTCAGTGATGAGACGACTGGCTCAGTGGACCTGAGGACAGCAGTTGATGCTGTTTATTTTGATTTTAGCAAGGCTTTTGACACTGTCTCGCATAACTTCCTCACTGACAAACGGATGAAGTACGGACTAAGTACATGGACAGTGAGATGGGTTGAAAACTGGCTGAACTGCTGGACTTGGAGGGTTGCAACCAGCAGCACAAAGTCCAATGGAGGCCTGTACCAGCAGTGCACCCTGAGAACCGGTGCTGGGGCCAACACTGTTTAACTTCTTCATTAGTGATGACGGAACACAAAACTGGGAGGAGTGGTTGATGAACCGGATGGGTGTGCTGCCACTCAGAGGGACCTTGACAGGCTGCAGAAATAGTCTGACAGGAGCCTCGTGAAGTTCAACAAGGGGAAATGCCAAGTTCTGTCCCTGGGGAGGAATAAACTCAGGCTCTGCTACAGGCTGGGAGCCAACTAGCTGAAAATCAGACTGGCAGAGAAGGACCTTGGAATCATGGAGAACAAGTTAGACATGAGCCAGAAATGTGCTCTTGCAGCAAGGAAAACCAACAGCACCTTGGGACACATTAGGCAAAGCACAGCCAGCAGGTTGAAATAGGTGATCCTACCCCTTTACTTAGCTGTGATGAGACACACCTGGACTGCTGGGTCCAGTGCTGGGCTCTCCAGTACAAGAGAGGTGTAGACATACTGGGATAAGGAGAGTGAAGGGCCACAATGATGATTAAGGGGTTGGAGCATATCTTACAAGGATAGGCTGAGAGATCTGGGACTGCTCAGCCTGGAGAAGAGAAGGCTCAGCAGGATCTCGTCTATGTGTAAAAAAACTTGATGGGGGAAGTAAAGACAACAGAGCCAGATGCTTCTCAGTGGTGCTAAGGGACAGGACAAGAGGCGATGGCACAAACTGAAACACAGGAAATTCCACTTAAGCATAAGAAAAAAATCTTCACTACAAGGGTGGTCACACACAGGAACAGGTTGCCCAGAGATGTAGAGTCTCCATCCTTGGAGATATTCAAAACCCAACTGGACATGACCCTTAGGAACCTGCCCTTGCTGACCCTGCTCTGAGCAGGGGATTGGACCAAAAAATCTCCAGCAGGTCTCCACCTGCTTTTTCATTTTTACCAAATATTTGCACTTACAATCAGATTTAGAAAGTCTGGAGAACTCCCAGGGTGTCCTGAGTAGTGTCTATGCAGCAGACGAGATGGGGGTGGAGCTGGGGGACATGCCGTGCAAATTGCACTCTACAACTCTACAGTTTATCACACAGTTGTTCTGCCTGGTTCTGTACTGTGTGTACAGACCCTCCCGTTATAACAGCAGACATCCTGGCACAGGGGACTTCAGGTTTGCATTACCTCTGTACAAGTCTTGCCTGAAGTCTAAGCCCTGAAGTTTTAGTTTCCGTAGCTTTTCTGTTCTGTAACATGTTAGGAAATCAAGGTCTACCATAGGACATTAAAACCAAAAAAGTTACACAGTCCATGTAAAGGGAGGGAGGGGAACATGCCGGAGTACAATAATACCTGGTGCTTATTGTCCATTTGATGTACCAAGCTTTAAATAAAGCTAGCTATACAAACCCAGTATGGCAGATGTTATATTAGCACATATCATACGGTTACTTGGCAACAAACAGAGATTAGACATCATAAACATTTGGTCTGCAGAAATGTTACCAGAGCTAGTAGTTACACAACCATAATTTAATGCTCGGTGCATAAAAAACCCACCCTAGCTGTAAAAAATAAGTATATACTTGTATATTAAAATGTCTGTAAAGAAAGCTCCAAAACCAGAAAATCTTGTTGAAAATAATACTCCTATTACATATTTTTTTAAAAAAACCCACAACACAAACCCCCCTCTTAATTACAAACAAGTTGATAAAAAGCATCATTGCTGGCAATCAATGTAGATCACATTGAGCCATTTCTTTTTCAGATACTGTAATTGGGAAAGGATGACAGACTTCTGTCTCTTTAGTTGACATTTTTTTAAAAGAAATCTTCTCTTACTTTCCTTTAGAAACAGAAAACAGTGGTTGGATAAAGTTCATTTTATGAATTAAGGAAATTAATGCCTATTAAAGCATCTGCACATCAGATCATCTGGCTGTTTTCTTCGGCCAGAAACACGTTTTCTTTGGCTAGAAATCTCTGCTGTCCTATTTCTTTGCAGAATCTCTACCATCATAAGTTCACAAAAGGTCTCTTGATTGCTATTACTCAGTTCTCTTCATAATCAAATATCTTAGGCCAGGGGAAGTGGAATTGGAAGGCTTTCCCTTATTTTTCCCCAAGCTTGTTATTTCTTCTGAACGTAAGGAGAAATTTGTAATGGAATGTATGGATTGTTTACACAGAAAAGTAAGAGTTATTCAGGAATTTTCTAATTCTGGAATTTTCAGTAAAAATGTCTACCTTTCTTGACCGAAATATCTTAAAACCACCACAGCACATTGTTTTGGGGTTTCTGGGGTTAAAATAGAAGTGTTCATTTTGTATACAACATTTAGAGTAACGTCTCCTTAATATTACTCTTTGTCTGCCTACGTTTCTGCTTCTTGGTTCTTGTGGTACAAACACCTTATATTTCACAATATTTTAGTTTGAATCAAGGCCAAAGTTAAAAGATCAGAAATACTACAAACTCAAATTTCAACTGAGGGACTAGCTAGCTGTGTTAGCATTTCCTAATCTATCTTGGAGTTTGTCTACAAGGCACTATTCAGTGTCATACAGAGCTGTAGGAGGCCCATTGGAAAGAACATATCAAGACACTACTGTGTCTGGGCTAAAATGTTCTATTATTTCAGGAGTTTAATGATCTGTGCTGGTGAGTGAGGAAAGAGTGCCCTGCTAACAAATCTGTGCTGCTTCTAGCAGCCGAGCTAAGTGCCACTGCACAATACTTCACTATTATATATTAGTGATTTAAGAGCCTTAATCCAGTTTTCAAAAATGGTATAGGTAGTTAGGTGCCTAAATGTCACGCCAGTTCTCAAAAACTCATGACGTGATATGGATCCCATTTGTTTAATTCCTATGCTTTTGTAAATCCCACTTGGTACCATAATCCTTGTGTAAATCTAGGAGCAGGAATCTAAATCCTTGGAAAGCAAGTGACTTGTCTGAAAAGCTTTCTTTGGCTGAAAACTCAATTTTCCAGAAAATTAGACTCTTTCCCAATAGATAAGAAATCTGTAATGGAGTCTTTGTAGCAAGTATCAGCATAACTCATTTTGCATAGAAATACTCTTTGCTTCTGGTTTATATGGCTGACTTCCCTTGCATGTTCAAAGAAGTACGTAACCTGCCATGCTAGAGAAATGAAAAAATAGTAGTCACTTCAGCCACAAGATAATAAAACCAAATCTATTTAGAACCTAAAAATGTAGAGCTGTAGCAACCTCATAACAACTGAGGTTGTTTTTACTGGGAAATAGAGAAAGAAAAAGATTGAATCAGAAATATTGCAGCTTTTACAGATGCCAAATAAAATTATAGAGAGAATAGGAAAAGTTTGTTATCTTGAGAAAATCCTCATTCTTATATAGATTGGAAGATTGTTGCTTGGGAATATTTCATCCTTGTGGCTTCTGTGTTCGGTTTTGATAGTAAGGAACAAATTTTCATCCCACAAAGAGCTGTGGGAAGTACCTATTACATTATGTGGCTCCGGCTCCTTTAAGCAGAGAAAGAAGGCAAATAAAAGTTATTATCCAGCAGCAGTAGCCGTATCTTTGCTATGTAGTGCATTGGCTAGGAGTGGTCAGTCTGCCCAAAAGGCTGGCACCTCTGTTTAATGCTCTTAAATTCTCAATAATCAAACAGGCTCTATGTTGCTATTAATATTTAGGCAGTAAACATTAGGAGATGATGCCTCCCCAGACAGGACAGCAAGCTGCTCTATCAGAGGAAAAGAAGAGGATCTTCTGAGTCAAATGAACAACAGATGATACCTTCTGCTTCTACATTACATTCCAAAACAAAGCAAAATAATTTCAGAAAGAAGCAATGCAGCCAACAAACCCCAAAAGACTAGCCTCCCCACTTTTTCTTATACTTTAAATAAAAACAGGTATGCACTAATTTAGGCATGACTTTATGGATGTTTTAAATTCATAGTAATTATATTAGTAAATTCCACATATTAACAAGGGTAAGGGATGAGAAACAAGCATTTTAAAGGTGTGTATTTTAATTACTAAAATATGCAGACAGCTAGATGCATTTCCAAAGTGTCTGGATATCACATTCCCACTGTACCCCACAGGCACTAGGTATTTAGGAAAACTAGGCACTCTGTATCAGGTATAAAGGGTCAGAATATTTGTCAAAAGCATAAAGACTGTTCTCATATTTTATTTCTGACTCAGTTATATCTTAGTTATGTATAGTCACAATATTTGTGGTTTTCTTCCATGTAACTTCTCCCACAGATGATGCAGAAATTATTGTCTCCCTCAGAAGTTTAATCTACCTGTTACACTTGTCGGTGGCACGTATGGGAATTTTCTCCTGTATTGTGTCGTACTACCATCCGGCTACGATGGCATAGTTTTTACTATTACAAGTGGGTTTCACTTGGACTTCAAAAGCTATCACAGGCCCTTCTCATGACTGATTCATAATATATAACCCTGGGAAGAAACACTGAAAGTATCAGATCAGTGCCAAAACTACATAATGACACTATTTTTCAAACCAACTAAAAAAGAAAAAGGCAATTACTAGTATTTTTTGGTAGCAGTCTGTGAAACGCCATGCTTACGGTGTTCCCCTCTGCTTCCTTCCCCTCTGCTCAGCTTTCTGATTTGTCTAACACAAATCCAGTTAAAGCCTCATCGTAGTTGGTTAGAGCTGATCGTTGGGGAACACCCAACAAAAGGCGATGGCGCAAGGAATGGTACCTCACTAGGGTGGTGACAAGCTAATAGGCTGGAGTGCACTAACTTAAATTAGTTGAGTGAACTAATTACAATTGCAAATGTAGACACTGCTACAATGGAGGCTCAAAAGAAAGTGAAAAAGCACTCCAGAAAAATAAAACTTGAGAGTACTTTCTGTTAGGAATATGTATCACTTTCAAGCATACTCAGCGACAGAGAGGAAGAGAATGAGAAAGGAAAGCAAATCACTCCCAAATTCACTTTGCATAAGGAAGAGTGGAGGAAAGCATGACAACATCACACATTTTTGCTGAAATTATCTGCTTCATGTATAAATGCAAAGCTTCAAATCCTTGCAGCACTTGAAGCTTTCTCCCCTATCATTACTTTGCTACTTATTTTGATAGAACTGAATTTATCAGGTGTTTGTGGGGTCCCAAACCAATTCCATATGTATATATTTACTCTTCATGTGTATTTCAAAAATATTCATCAATATGCTACAAGTTAAGCATTGTTCAGCCAGACTCGCTTCTGATAAATTTGAAATGAATATATTTAATTCATGACAGCAACAGAAAAGTAAGTAAAGAAACAAAGAATAAAAATGGTATGAGGCCAGATATATTACTCTGTGTTTCTGTTCTGGGAGTGCAACTAGCTTCAAAGTACAAGGTGGATTCAAGCTACCAGAAATCAATAAGCGGGAAATTGGAAAAATTTGTGGTGTGGAAGAACCCTGGAACCATGCCATAGCCATTTTCCTGGGGAAAACCTCATGCTAGGAAGTAACATGGAAGGCAAAAGAAGTCACAGTGAATGTGTGTCCCTTGATGTATGCACAACTTTTCTGCTGCTCCCTCCTTCTTTTTTAAAGGGAAGGGTGAGAAAGGAGGAGATTTAGCTTTAATACATACTTCAAACCAAATCAAACCAAACTATATACACCAGTGAGCAAAAAATGGAGTGCAAAGTAAAGCAAAAAAAAAAAAAAATTAAAAAATTACAAGTATATAGCAAATCATGCTAGAAAATTATCATGTGCAATGTTGGACAGATTTCAGAAAACATATTTAACAACCAAATATTGTAAAGACACTAAAAGCAGGCTGCAATAAATCTTTTTTAACAGAAAGTGACGCTGAAAGATTTGTAATTTTTGCAAGTATTTGGTGCCTTATTCATATATTAATCAGAATGCCTCATCAATATGTGGATATTTCAGAGAGAGTTTCTAAGAGTGTATTCATTGTGTGAAATATGAGAAACATAGAATGGTTGAGGTTGGAAAGGACCTCAACCTGGAAGTCACCTAGTCTAAATCCCCTGCTCAAAGCACGGTAAAATAACCAACTCATGGTGAAGGGATCTTAAAGAAATAATCTTTGTTGTATTAGCAAATTTTATCTTCTTAATCACCTTGCTATATTTTCTATAATGAAGAAGTTTTGGATGAAGAAGGGAGGCCATTTTGTTCCCATCCACCTCTGCTTTGCCCATGACAGAACACCCTCGCGCTGCAGTTCTGACACAACTCACACGAGAATGAGACTCTTTCAAACTTTCCTAAAACAGGTTTTTGACTGCTAAACTTTTTACAAAGAAAGTAAGGCCCTATTTCTCTGCCAAGCGTTGTCATTTTTTGAAAAAAACAGACTTACTAAAAGCTGCTTGTAAGTGATAGCCAAGTTATTAATAGCTGAGCATTGGCAGCAGACTTAGGAACATCTAAAATATGTTTTTAATCTCAAGAATTAATTCATACAATAGAGTATTAATTTTATGAATCAACATCAGAAAAAGGTACTTCGAAGTTAAGAACAATCAGATACTCTGAGAACATTTGCATAAGTTAGCATTTTTATTAATGTAAATGCACCTTAAGATGCACTAACTAAAATAGATTTACCTCATTAATAGGCATTTCCACTTTTGTACTCTTCTGTCTAAACTGTTGTCCTCACAGTCTGCAGGTATGTTTTAGCTTCTCCATTCCCCATACTCCCCAGATATTTAAGTATCTATAATGTGCATTTTTCTGGTGTTTTGGAAATACACAAATGGAAAAGGACAGGAGTTGAACACAGAAAAAATAGACAGATGTCTATGTGCTAATTGTAAAATAAATAATAAACATGTCTGTAATCCTAGGATGCCTGAAAGTTGGAACAACTAGTAGCAAATCCTACTGACCTCTAATGAAAGTAAGAGATTCAAGGAAATAAAATAGACTAATAGCTTCTGTCTATTAGCAGAGAGAACAGTTGTTTTTGAGAAATGAAAATTAAAATGTGCAAAATTCCCATTGTCCTTCTATCTGCTGAGATTTATTTGCTGATAGAAGTATTAAACTACTCTCCCATAAGGTAACTACTTAAATATATTCATTTTTCTTAAAGGTTTTCCTGCTGCTCAGCACTTGTTTATATTCATAAAATATAAAAGTATTTTATATTCAACCTCATAAATATTCATAGCAGTCCATATTGAACTCCTCAACAGAAATCATTTCCACAGAAACCATTTCCCGAAGTGGATCTGGATGCAGGACCCACAATGCCACCTGTGGCTCTTCAGACAGACCTAGAGGAGTTTGTCCTAAAATCATGAGCAGTGCTTTCAACTTCCCTACTGATTTAGAGAGAGCAAGCTCTGCCCCTGGGCCAGTTGGTCCAGTCTGAGACCATTCTCACAACGTGTCACCTGCTGCAATCCCAGTGGTCTGGTTTTCTTTTGTATTATTTGTAGGTAACAGGTCCGCTGAGCAAACTAACTCATCAGGATGGAACTCCTCTTAAGTAAGTTGGTTGTTTCATTAGCAATGGAAGTTCAAGGTCCCAGAACAAAACAAAAAGGTAAATAAATGTTAAGACATATAGGTATACACTCAAAACTTATTTTCCAAGCTATACTGCAGGGACTACAGTTGAGGGGATGGATGGAGGAGGAGAAAAGTCTTAAAACTACCTCAGTGACATCAGAAGTGATTGCCTGAAGTTAGCCTCATTATTTATTCCTGCTAGGCATCATTGACTTAGGCATTTTGAAAGAAAAACCTTATATGAGAAATGAAAACTAAATGCTTAATTGAAATTTGGAGTGACGAAGAACCATCAAGAGATCCACATTTCCAAAACCTGAGAACAATTCTGGGTGCAAAACTTTAAAAAAAAAAAATAAAAAAAAAGTTACCAGTTCGGGCTCACAGTGAGAATACAGGAAATACTTTATAGGTCTTATCTACAAATTTACAAACTTCTGGATCTTCTCATTCAAGCAATCAACATGAATAAGCACAGTTTTCCCATCTGATTTAATTAGCTGTAATCATACTGAACTATTGTAAGTTGGGCATCAAAGTTGTATGACACATATTTTCAAATACATGTAAAATTATTGTGAAAATGAGCGTAATAGTAGCATTCACTAGCCCAATGCAATTACAATTATTAGAAGTGTTTGTTTGGTAAAGGTTACAATGTGGTGTCTTGCATTTGACTGAAATAGGCTTGTCACTGCACAAGCTCTAACAGTGAAAGCGTATTTATAACAACCATGATTTAGTAATTTAACTTTAGAACTAATTCCATGTGCTTCCAAATATTTTAACAGCGAAAATTTAAACTATATTATCTTGATGGAAATGTCAGATTAAACTTTTAAACTGGTTTTTATTTTTGTACTCAAGCAGTTTACACCTTTACCTATAGGCATATTGCTGAATAAAGTATGCCGGTTTTATGAAACAGCAACGCTACGACCGTGCTAATTCCTTAACGCTATGTGAAGTGCTAAGAACTTTTTTAAGGACCCTTTCATAATCATGTTAATCTTCAAGTTTCTCCCCACTGCCTCCTGATTAATTCACTTGCGTTCTGCTGGAGGCTACTCGCGTAGCGCCTTTGCCTTCACCTGAGAGGCTGGGGAGGCTGCTCTCGGTGCAGTTCACATCGCATCAATCAAGCACCAGCGCTCTTCTTCCATCCAGCCACTGAGTATTCGTGACCTGGTTCCTGAAGCCGGGACTCTTTGCCAGAAACCCGTTTTCTAGCCCGCATTGTAACACGCTACAGCTGTAGAGGATGTAATGTAATTAGTCACTTTAATATTTGCTGCCAGCAGGTTGTCAAACAGCATTTGGGGAGAGAGGAAGGGAAACAGTATAGAAATTGAGGGAAATCTTAAACTAGAGTATTATGAAAATAATTATTTTTTAAGCACCGTGTGCCTCAAGAAGGAAATGGAATGAAAATGGAAACTGAGGTGGCTCCTGTTTGAAAAACATGCAGAAAATGACAATGCATAAAGTTCCTGGTTCGCATCAGGAATTAACCAAGATAAACCTACCAAACCCATTCAATATTCAAAATCTATTTGTGTGTAGGGGGGAAAGATATAATGATAAAATTATATCAAATCGATGAAGCATCCCTACTAGATAAAACAATGGTTATTTCTAATAGGTTTTGCCTACTCTATAGTAAACTACAAACTTCTCAGGAGATGGTTTCATTGCTTGGGCTTTTTCCATTTTGATTTGTGAATAAAAAGCCAAATAATATACATAATTTAAAGATGTCATTACAAGCTGCTAGCAAAAAGTGCTGCAATACAGGTGTGTACTGAAAAAGGATGGTTTCTCTCTTGTTGACTGCACATACAGGTGAAATATAACACAGAGTGCTGTGTTTAAACAAGGCATAGTATACCAAGGCACAGTACAGATATTTGGAATGACAAATTATCTTAACTGTACAAATAAGCAGAAGAAACAGAATACGATTAGAGAATTTACAAATTAAATAAAAGAATCTACAACTTACTGAATTAAGTCTATTACTTTGCATAACCTGTCACACATGGTGAGCTGTGTCATTGTTTTAAGGACATTGTTTTCATCTGTTTCACCTCCTCCTTCTCCTTTCCAGACATGTAACAAGCATACTGAACACCACCTGCCTTCCTATGAAATCCTCTATCTTTTCAAACTTCTGTTTTGATGACAACCCATACACTTTATTTTCCTTTGGAAAAACAATTCATCACTACCTGAAACACCGCTGTAGTCTTAAAACTTAAATATATCCAACATTTAATATACAAAATGCTTTCTGTTGTGTCCCAGGACAAACAGCAAAATATATTAAAAAAATCATATTTTTAAGTTTCCCAGCTGTTGCCACATATGTCCCCTGGGAACAAAAGAAGAGGCTTTTTTAGCAACAAAACCAAACTGGGGATTTTGTTGACATCTATGTCTTCTGAAATAGAACCAAACTGTAGTCTATTTGCCTTTGAAATAATGTGTCTAGCTACTTTTCTCTATGATTAAACTATTTATTGATTCACAGACAGACACATTGTAACTAAGAATAGCCTTCTACTTCCTCTGTACTTTCCTGTAAAGTAAAAATAAAATAATGAAAAGTATTC
>JAOBAS010000057.1:15059180-15102702 GCA_025311575.1 Elanoides forficatus
TTCTTTCTGACTCATGCATTTCACTAAGCAGTATGTAATATTAATACAACAGGTCTCAGAGCTCATTCTTTCACGGAACAGTAAAAAAACATTACGATGTTTTCAAAGAATGAGCAATCGTAAAAATAAGTACCTGACATTCCAGATGAGGAATGTTCCTGTGCTCGTCTCAGCTTTTTTGAAGGAGGTCGACTTTCACAGAATGATCAGCACAGAGGAGACACGTATTAAAAGCTTTCTGAGAGCGAAATCCTCCCTTTTTGCCTGCAGTGATTTTTGAGTATGTTTGCCATGCAGAAAATGCAAATGAAAGTAGCATGCACAATTTTTTTTGAAGGAGGTCATATAAACCCACAAACATAAATGAACAAGTTTGCTCAAGACCCTTCCTTAAATAATATATTTAGGATTCTTTGGTGTTGAAGAACTCCTACAATTGAATGGTCTCACTGAGACTCATGTAAAGATACTCATTTACACCATAATTTTAAAGAGTCAAATACACCTTACAAATGTGGGCTGAGTTTAGGCATTTAATTTTAATTTACGTGTGACCCTACCATACTAGGACTTTGTTACAATCTGTATGCAGACCTACAGCATTTCCGCTGTACAGGAGATGACTCAGGGAAGGTGCAAGTCACAATTTTATTCAGTTAACGCGACACATTTTTCAGAACTTTGTCCATGATGATCCCATGGAATTTTGTAACATCTTTTTTTTTTCTTTTCCTCATCTCTATGCCAACAACAAAAGGAATGAGCCCGCCTAGAACAATTGTTATAATAGCAACAGAAAAATCCCTCAAGTATTATGGTACGTTGGAACTGCAGCAGAAAGTAATCCCTCCGTGTGCACACGTCTGTATACATTTATGTATATGTTACTTTGCCCCATGGACTGAAGACTTATTTTCCCTTGTATAAAAAACCAAAACATAATTCTACTTTAATTTTCATTTCTGAATTCACTGCAGTATAACAAGTTATTACAGAAACTATGTAATAGAATTTTAAAAATGCTATCAGTTCTCTCTAGCCTTTTTTCCATCCGTGGCCTGTTTCTACAATCCTCTCCAGATGAAGCCTTGCTAGGGAACTGAGGGGAATGGAGTGACTAATTTCAAAAGTGTAAGTGATAAACAAAGGACGTCACACTCACCGCTCTCTGCTCCTGTTATAGCTAAACAATAAAATTTTATACCAGCAATTGATGGTGCTAGCATGGTGAAAGTTTACTACATAATAAGCTTATTTTGATAGTAAATTTTTTTGATTGTAGTTTATCTAGATAAAACCACGCTGTAAGGCTCCCCAGCTCCCGTACCATAAAACAACCTTCAGCAATGTTGTAGGACAGAACCTTTGGATAATCTCTTCTGAAGTATGCCTACAAAATACATCCTTTTCAAGTTGTATTACCATATCATCAATAAAATCTCACAGCCATGTTGCACCGTAATCAACTTTGCTGTGATGGGCTACTATTAAACAAAGTTGTTATGCTTGCTTTCTTTGTTTCATCCCTGAAGTCAATGACACCATCAGGATACTTAAGTGTAGCTCCCAGTTCCTGACAGCTTTCCATTCTGATTAAAGTAGTTGCAAGACCTGAATGTAACCAGAATGGAAATTCATGGGGGAAAAAAAAAAAAAAAAAGTAACTTCATAGGGTTTCTCTGTTACAGCTAACGACGTTGTTATCAAGAAGCGTCATATTACACACACACCCCAGGTATTTTTTTGGTTATCAGTTTCTGGGGTGTTTCGAAATGGTTTTACTCGGAATTTAAAGGGCCTACCGCAGTACAGAGAGGAGCAGGAGAGGCTGAAAAGAACTGTGGTGAGAGGAGATGGAAGACTGGGAGGTCTTCTCCTGAGTCTGTAGGACCTGCTGAGCCTTGTCGAAGGACAGTTGGGGACTTAAAAGGAAAATTGTCAGGTGAGGAGAGACAGAGAAGCTGTCCTACATAGTAAAGAGGAGGTACTTCATTTCTAACCAGTACAACATTTATTTAGCCAGTATTAACTCTTATAGAGGAATAATGTGTGTGAAATCGTGGGGACAAAGGGAGAATATGAAAATGAAACAAAAGGTTTCTTTCCAATTAGAATTATTTTACAGGGTAAAATCCACCTGCTGCTGCCACATTATGGCGTTCATCTTGTGGATCTGCACCTCACCACAGTTTGTAAAACTCTGGAGAAAGAAAACGCAGTGGAAACTTTCTGTTGCAATGGGCTGACTGAAATCACAAGATCTGATGTTCTCCGTCTTCACAGGTGCTGGAAGTTGAAAAAAATCTCCATCTGTACCTTCCCCAAAGAATCTAGCTTAAACTACATATATTTGCAGAATGTAGACATACCCTATGGGATTGTCAGCACAAGACAGGTGCTTCTGCACCATGTTTTGTCTCCTAAAAGCAGGCAAAATAGAAAGGCGAGTTATCCAACATCACGCGTTGACACCTAGGGCCAAAGCGGCACTTTGATTACGCTCTGTGTTGCAGTCTGAAACTAGAAAAACCAGAGAGTGTATGCCAAAAACAGCAGTCTGATGCATCCAGTAAGGGTGCTTCATTAAGGTATTGATGGAAACATAATGAGATAATGAGTATGCAACCTCCACAGCAGGATCAATGACTTTCCACATGCTAGCCTGTGTGCTAATCATCAATGAAGAAAGATGAGTCTAGATACAGTGCTGTAGCTTCTCTTTGTAATGACAATAAGCTATTAATTCTGGTTTAGATGAGAAATAAATTATACTCGTACAAGCTATCTGAGAAAATTAAAATAATCAAGCATAGTAACAAGATCTATATAATCTTCAGTGAAATGAAAAAGCAAACAAAATGCTATGACATTTTTTCCTCACAGAGGAATCAGAGAACACAAAGTATGGGCTTATATGATTTTTTAAAAAATTTATTTGAAAGAACTTGAGATGCCCTGAATTCTGCATTTTGCAAGTACTTCAGTAAACAAATTCTCTCCTCAATAAAATTGCTCAAGTACTTTTGGATAACATATCAACTAATGGATAAAAGTAATGACTCTTTGTTTCCACTTACACAACAACTCACGCAATGTATATTTGAAACTCTCTGATGACACAAATAAGCATATATGTTATACAAGCACACAGGGTATCATAAGATATAGCATATGAGGTTGAAGCTGCATTACTTCCTCTTTGTAATGGCAACATGAAATAAATACACAATTATGATTAGTGCATAAAAAAATGCCCCAGATTCATTAAATTGATTTTTATGGCAAATCTCTTCATTGTGCTCTCTGATGGTATTGCTGCAGGGCAGAATTGAAATACGTCTCCATTCCTTCACATACTTTGGATTTTTTTTCACTTAATCTAAGCAATGGATTTTCTCAGTTCACAAGCTGAGTTCTACTAATAACTGCTTTATGGGTTTCCAGGCATCACGACTGGAACATCTGGCGTGGGCTGGAGCATACCAGGATCCCAAACCCTGTCATGTTAATCACTGGATACTGGTTGTAACAGCGACTCTGCATGTGAGAGACAGTGAGACTAAGTTTAGTTTAAAATGAAGGAAGTTTTGCCCCTCAATACCTGGGAAACTGCTATTGACAACTACTTTAATGTGTACTGTAGATCTAGACAGATAACTAGAAAATATTTTTAATATTTTAGGAACGCCTAAATGACATTTAATAGCTTAAAAACAAATGGGAGGCATGCAGTCATTGCTATTATATTGAACAATACAAATATTATTTTCCCAATAACCAGTATTTATACATGAATGATTAATTAAGCAAAGATTCTACTAGGCAGTATTTTTGAAGAATTGTTTGTTCACATACTTATTGCTTTTAAATGCTTGATTTAAGTAGAATTGAATCTACTGATACATGATTTTAAATCAAACTCTGTCTTAATAGCATTTTTTCTCTAAATATACTGTAAAACTATTGAATATATTTGCAATCCATATAAAGTAGAAACAAATGCTAAACCTCCCCTCAGAAGACATTATGCACTCAAGTGAATAAATAGCTTTTTATGAACTGTTTGGACATTAGTCAATTATTTTAAAATTACTTAAATGTATGTTCAAAATTTCATAATCACTTTATTTTAAAGACCTATTTCTAGCTGTCAGAACTGATGAATTGATATCTTCTAAATGTAGCGTCACACTTTATTATTGAATAACATAGTGAATTTCCTGCTGAATGGGAAGTAAACTGCCATATGCAAGAATAATGTACTAATACAATATGAAAGTGATGACAGACATCAGTTGTTTTCACTCTGTCTGTAATCAGCTTCAAGGCTTCAGATTTTCCATACTAGTACTTCACCTTTCTCACCTGTTTTCTACTTAAAATATTCACTGAAACAGACACACCAGGACATGCATCTCAGGATGAAGAGAGTGTGAAAATTGAAATAAAAGCTTCATGTTGGTGTTTTTAAAAACAGCAAATCCTTTCAGGAGTCTTAATCAATATTAAGAATGATATGGAAATCATAGTACCTTGACTGAGAATAATGGATTGATGGCTACAGCAGGATAAAAAGGAAATATCTCCTTCAGTTGGAGCTGCAGGTATTGAATACACCAAGGTGTAGCAAATAAGAACATTGATTTACATTTGCTTGGATGAACTAATGGAAATTCTGATCAGGGCACTGATATTGCCATCTTCTATTTGACAATACAACTTTATGTGTTTCGAGAAGGCCTGGAAAAAGCCAAATAAAAATGATTGCACGTTCAGAGCCAGAGATGAACTGTAAAATCTTTGTAGCTGTATAATTAAATGAGAAAGTTCCCTTTTGTTAGACTAATCAATGAAAAACTCCACTGTTTTTTTACCATCTTCCATTACCAAATGGCTGAGATTACTATGTACATTTTAATCTCTAGAGGACAGATGTCCAATTTTTACAAGAAACTGATAAACTCCTCTGTTCCTATAATATTCATAGCAAATCAATTCCTATAGCAATTGGGAAGAACACTCGCCACTCAGTTTCTCTGAGGCGAGGAAATAAGATAGCAAGCAAAGGCTTAAGGAACAAAAAATAAAATAAAAATCAGAAGCTTTTGAAGATGATTACGGCTAAAGGACTTAAGCAAAGATAATTCATACTTTGGTACACTTAATTTATAACATATCGTCTTCATTTCACCAAAATGCTGTAGTTCATTTAACAGGACTTAGACAAGTTGAATGCAAAGACTGGCAAGCCAATGTAACAAGAAAGCTGATGAATGAAGCTGGCATATTCCACGTCTTCAGTTATTAGGTCCCACCAACTTTTTAATTTGTGTGTGAACAAATGTCTTGCTGCAGACTCGAAAGAACTAAATTAGAAAGAACAGAAAACACTTAATTCTTTATGAAAATTCTGTCCCAATCAATTAAACCAAATCAAGATTGTCTGCTTTAATCACGGAGCCTTTCTTTAGGGCCCGACCAAAATAAAGGTAGCAGAACAGACAAAAAGAGAAAGCTATACAAAATCAAGCTAAAAGGAAAAAAATAAAATAGGTGTACAGGATAATTGATTTTTGCATTTAATAAAATAGGATTTTAATCCTAATACAGGTTTTACTGCCAAAAACTTGACTGATTCATCACACATTCACTGAGCGAGTGTTTCTTTGTTTCATTTCTAGTCATGACGGAGGTGCTTGGAAGCATCTCCACACAATAGTTTTCTTAAATGAAAAGCTACAGTCTGATAGGAAAGACTGCACTGCACCTTTAAATAAAGATCATACTATTATACACACACACACATACTCACTGCTCATAGAACACTGTCACAATGCTACAATGAGTAAGAGAGAGACCTCATCTGCATATATTTTAGATTTGTTCAGTACAATTAAATATTCCTCTGTTGTATTGTCCTACACTGCAACACACCAAAATAGCATGAAAATAAAGAGCGACAAGAAAGCATCACCCTTGGATGATTTCCCACGTCTAGTTTTCAGCATGTTTCGCTCAGTGTTTACCGGGCATGAGTATCCACAAGATAGAATTGTTCTCTGTCCTATCTTGTACACAATACGTGGATTTTCTATCACAATTTCATAACCTGGAAAAACATATTTTACAAAAAAAAAAGTGTTTATGCTGAAACACAGTAGCTTTCTTTCAGCCTACATTCATTACTACAAGAACTCAGTATTACTAAACTTTCCTACATTTTAGTGGCACACTTTCTTTTTAGATGTCCAGCAGGAAAATTCTAAGAGCTACCAGAAAAAGTGGAGATTGTATTTACATATTGATACCATGCCAGCCTGCAAGAAAATGCAAAAGGGGATGGCAATACATATTCCTGCATGAAAAAGACATTAAGCCAACCTAAAGAGGTAAAGAATAATTGAAAGACCCAGTCATGTAAAACTATAATAAAATTAAAAACCTGAAAACAATCCTTCCTCTACCTTCTCAGGTTGAAAGCTAATTGCAAGAACAATAGTTAGGATCAAACAAAATTATTTTGTCTAGAGCTCAAATTGTGTAAGAAAGTTTTCTAATAAATAACAGGAAAATCAAGATTATGAACAAGATCAAGAGTATTTTCTTCACACTTAGAGCCAGATCTAAGTAGACAGTAATTTCATAGCATCAAATACCATTTATATGTAATTTGGTGCCAAATACTTTTTGACAGGGAATATAAAATTGTTTCCAAAAGAAACAAGCAATATGAGAAAGTTCTGAGATTTAAGTAATTAGATTTTTACCAAAATAAAAGGCTTTTGTACATTGTCTTTGGATGCAGGATTTTTATTCCATTTTCTTAATCAAATATTCTCCCTGGAGCTATAGGAACATTAGCACAGTGCATATTTTTTAGATTTCTCACTTAAAAATCCTTTAACACACACACAGCTCCATGATTTATTACAAACGTGATTCATGATTTCCTTAGACTGGTACTGGGATTAGAATGACATGGATACCATCAGATACAACTAATTAGAGAGCCTGTACATAGCATCAGATCATTCTGTGATACTCTCACGAACATAGTCAAAACACACACAAAAAAACAATCCCACATGAGTAGTGTGAGGTGCCCACGTCACCTCAGAGTGTGTCCAGCAGGACCAAATTTCTGCCTTGGCAGGGTGGGGACATCGGTATGTGCTACAGTAGTACTCAACCATTTCATCTCTCCTGCTGATTCATGTAGAGGAAGAAATTTTGCATTTGTTTAGAACTTTTCATCTTTCTTTCCTTTACAGCTGTGCAGTTTGGGAAGTTGTATTACAAAAAAAAAAAAAAAAAAAAAATTGGCAACAAAATATAAATTAAGAATACAAATTAAAAGCAAAAAAGAGTCAATACATTTTAAGTGGAATAACCAGAGCATTCATAAATTCAGATGGTCTAAATAACCATACTTTAAGAAAGGTTTTAGTTACTTGTTGGTTGGTTTGGGTTTTTTCCCTCCTTTAATTTGATAAGTATTGATAAACAGTCTCACACCTTATTTATAATTAGACCAACTTCTCCAGTTCGGTAGCTGGATTTTGGACTCATCTCTCAGAGTTAACTTTATATATTTATACTTTTTAAACTTATCTCATTTTTTGCAGCTGGAGTAATGTAGTTCAAATAAGACATGGCCCGGACATAAGAATTCTCCAGAGAGAATTCTCAGCCCAGTTTCTCACAGGCAGAACCCTACAGTCACTACATTTGAGCATGTTTAAGTACTATGTGTTTTGAAGTATCTTGTCTCAGGAGAGACAAGTCTGAAGTGGCATGAAAATAGGATTGTCACTCAAAAATATGTGGAACATGTCTGTTTCTCTTCCTCAGGAGTGTGATCCCAGAACACAAAATTTAAAGGTGCTCCCCCCTAACTAATCAGAACAAAATAAATAGCAACAGAATATTTCTGCCAATTTCATGCTTTAGTCTTTGAAAATAAAACTGTTTGTATATAATACAGAAGTCACGGAAAACCAAACAAGTATTTTTCGGCTCAGAATTGTAAAGGAAAGGCATAAATGAGAGACAGGACTTAATACAGGAAGAACAGCGTATAGTAACTTCTATAGATTTAATTTCTCCACTTCAAGTTTTATACTTATCTAACAACTGCTGTCCACAAATAAAATGAATCTTTTTCAATGCACCTGCAGGATAACTCTCTCTTAAATAATGATTTGTTTGGAAACATATGAAAGGGAAGCAGGCTTTAAGGCAGTATACACAAAATGTTCCAAACCAAGATTTCTGGATAATTAAAGAGAACAGAAACGTCACTGAAGGTTTTTTGCACGATGAATAAGTAGAATTTTTCCAAGACACAAATCTCACAGGTTTTTTGACATGAACTGTAATTTTTCAAGTTCTAGTCTAATCTATTTTGTGATAATTATACATTGCTCTGGTAAATAACAACTATTAACTCCTCATACAAGATAGTGACATAGCTGTGTCCTCAGTGGAAGCTCACAATGCCTCCAAACACTTAGATTTGATGGATCTTGCTGAAAAGTTAGTTACGTGCCCATATATAACCATGGTAACAATGAACATGTTTATCTAGCTAACAGGTTCAAAATTAGAAAACTGTCTTCAGGAGAGAAAATTTTAACCTTAACCCACTAGCTTGATGTTTTATAGGAATAAGCTAATTAGGAAAATTTTAGTAGTCAAATTAGAATACATTTGCATATGCCTTCCACAGATTAAAATATCAGAAACGTAATTGAATAAGGTGTTAAAAGATAGTTGCAAACTATCTGATGTTGTTCTTGTAGGAAGTAAAGATAAATAACAAAAAAGAAGAAAATGTACAATGTTATGTTTACAGTTTGGAGCTTTCAGAAATTAACTTTAAAAGATCGTCAGAGTTCCCCTCCCTCAGTCCCCCAGTTTCTTTGCAGTAAATGTAGCAGAAAGAACGGCTCGTGTATCCTTCATGTTTCTTATTGATTCATTAGCATTCAACATGAATGGTTGTGACACAGTAGCAGTTAAAGACTATTTTACAAGGACACAATCAGCATTTTATGTAGTAGAAAGGTACTAATAGAATAGATGCTGGTTTGCTCGAGTCATTTCACTATTACTGGATTTATAGTAAAACATGAAAATACTGTACAAGATTTACATAATTGCTACAATGGATTTACTAGTTCAGCAAGTAGTTTCCCAGGTCATTTGTCTGTACAATGTAGATTTCAAAACATTTTTTGGCTTACCTTCAGGAAATTTACTTTCTTTAAAAAAAAAAAGGCAAAACAAAACAAAAAAACCAAAGAAACTTTGGACTGTGAAAGATGTAAAAGATGTTCAAAAATAATTTCAACACTGTAAACTTAATCACACAGGTATTTAAAGTCACATAAATGTCACTGAAATTTATTTAAAAATGGGAATATCTTAATTACATTTAAAAATATTTTTCTATAGAGCAAATCACAGCTCTGAGCTTAGTGACTCTAAATGGAGAAAAAATGAAAAATATTTGAAAACCAAAATCTTCTGTTTTCATAGCAAAACATATAGTTCATCTGTGCCATAATAAATAACATTTTATGGTCAGAGTAACCATAAATTCAAGAAAGGTTCAAAATAATGTCATATTCAGGTCTACAAATCAGTACAAATTAAAAACAAACCAACCCCAAAATTATTTATATTAAAAGTTTTTAAATTAAATATACTTTACGGTATAGTAGTATTTTTAGTATATTAGTACTTTAAAGTATAAACATACTTTAAAATATTTTTATTTAATAAATGAAATAGTAGCCATAAAACTAATATTAAAGTATTGGAAAAGCACTATTGAAGGCGACAAGATCTTACCCTTACATTATCAAGCTCAAGAAGGCATTTCAGTGCTCTGAACTTGCAACTTCCTTTTACTATTGAAGTATGTAGAAAGTTATGGTGAAATAACTTGGGTTTTATGTTTAGTCCTTAGATTTTCCTCAGTCCTTTTCAATGGAAATTATGGAAGCGGAACTAGTCTCAGTAGTTTAGAACCTTTCTGTAATGAATGAAATGTTAGATGACTGTGAAGATTTCATTCATGTCAGAGACTTCCATACATTTTTGATGAAGTAGCATCAGTATGATGGGTCTTCCAAAGCTAGATGGTAGTCCCCCCATTCTTTTCTCCAGGAAGATCTCGGAGGATGATAATGATCACTTGCTCACAAGCAGTGATATCTCCCCAAGTTTGGGAGCTGTAGAGATTGTATCACCTTCCTGTTTGTTTCCTATATGAGGTTGTTATTTGTCTAATGCCCCTGTGTGTTGGCTAAATTGGGGCCGCCTTAAGTGTTGAACTGGGATGGAATCTGAGTAAGACTGAATTGAATGATAAACAGGTAAATTATGATGAAAACATGGAGGAAGGTTGTTTTGGCCATTTTGTTCAAAAGGCCCATCCTCCTTTTGAACACACGTCAAAAGTAGTGTTAGACTTTGGGATGCACCTTTTGGCATCCGTGGACAACTCTTTTATCAGTTTTGCTTGATGAAACTGCTTGAAAAAATTGCTTATGTTGGAGGCTTTTTACCAAAGCCTAGTAATACAAACATGACAAAGCAGACATGATATTACAGCTCAGTGTCATGGCTGTGTCTACCGGTAACCAGGGAATCACTGTGAGCAGGGCTGCTCCAATGCAGATTTTAAATACAAGTAATGAACTTCGGCTACTCCAAATCTGAGACAAGTTATAAAAGCAGTTTGCCTGGCTGTAATCCTCGAGCCCAATGTGCAAAGCACATAGTGAAGAGATGAGATCAAGCAAATCTCACAAACAACATTATTCTCATGGTACACCAGAGAAACTCCCTTCGGTTAGGGGGCTTCACTTCAGACCTCCAGGATTCTCAATGGGCGATGCACTCTTCCACTTATTCCCCAATCTCAAATACATTGATCGTGTCTAATTACTAATATTCCAATACCAAAACTCCTGTCAGATCCTCTCAAAATTTGCTTTGATCAGCAGTACTTTCTGCATCCTAAGATACAAGAGATACCAGTAAAGAAGGAAAGGATTACCCCTTTTTACATATTACTACACAACACTGCTGATCTTCAGGATCTGAAACATTGACCAGCTGGATTATCATGATTTCTCACTGACATAAACAAACGAAGTCACCGGAACATATTCCCATCTCTGTACATATTTGGAAGGAACTGGGAAAGGAATGAGAAAAAGATAGCAATTTCATACAGATATGCTTCAGGCTGTTGAAAGAGGGAAGGAAGGACAGTGGGGGCAGAGCTATGGTAGTGCTGGCTCATTATGTCCTTCCTGAAGTGTCCCTCTCTCACACATCATCCATTTAAGAGAGGAGAGGTTATCAGAGCCTTATTAAGGATAAACAGCAATTACCATTTTGACAAAACCCAAAAACCTCTGATAATAACTTGTTCGTGAAAATTAGTCACTGCTCTTTCATTTCTTAAAAAAAAAAAAAAAAAAAGAAAAAGCCACAAAGGTCTTTTTTTTTTGGTTGAGAACGTTTCCATTTTGAGCAGGTTCGTACACAAGAGAATAATTCTACTCAAAGGCCTGTACTGAGTCCTATTCACATCTTTTTCCTAGTAAAAAACCAAAACAACCAAACAACACAGAAGTATCCCATGAAAAGAAGGAACTACAAGGGGACCAATCCTCTCCTAAGTACAAAATATCTCCAACCTTGATTCCAAAACCCATAGTAAATCTCAAAATGATGCGTACATTTACACATTTACAGTAGACTGAAAGAATCTGGAATTTGTCCAGCTATCCAAAGAGCAGTGATGTTTCCCTTTGTTTAGTGGAGATTTGTATACTTAGGTTGAACGTAGTGGAATGTTCTTTCCTAGAAAACTGACAACATGAGAATAACGACAGGCGAGGAGAGAGGAAAACAAGATTTCCTGTCAGTCCCAAGTCACAAAAAACATAAACAGCTCTTTTACGGTGCTGCGTGCAGACAGGAGAGGCTCCCACGGTCCGCTCTCCAAGCGCAGAGCAGGGAGAAGACGACGTTTGTTCACGTTCCCTGACATTAAAGAGGACCGAAAGAAGGGCATGAGGCATCTGTGAAAGCGTAAGGAGTTGGCAGGAGGGTGGCGGCAAATCGCCACGTATGTCTGCAAGGCCGGAGGGCAGGAAATATATCGCCCTTGGTGGGGCAGCGCGTACAGCTCCGACACCGGGGGACGGGTCGGACTGGGAAGGCGGCGGCGGAGGGTGGGATACCCTCGGGTGGTCAAAGCCGCTGTCAGCCACTGCGAAAGGGAAGTTTTGGGGGGACGTAGGGATGAAGGGGAGAGAACGGGCAACCTAAGAAATGGAAAAGAAGGAAGCAGAGATAAGTCTTCTAAAAATGACAGTTCTGGTATGTAAGCAGGTTTAGTGCCGCCTGTACGGTTTGTACAACCCCCAGCTACAGACGACCAAAGTGTGACAGCACCAGGCGGTCGCCGGTACTTTCTCCATTTTGGATTTCAGTGCAGAGCTACCACTACGATGCTCAGAAAATGGATGAACAGTTCAATGGATGAATCGGATACTAATGTTACTCTATGAGCAGGGAACTTCACAACACAATACTCCCTTATCTCACGCTTGAGGTATGAAATTCTCATTTTGTAGGTAAAGACCCAGTTCAGAGACTTTAATTCATGTATCCAAGGTGCTACAGGAAGTCTTTGGTAATACTGGAAAGTGAGACGTGTCACACTCCTAAGCTAGTGTCCTGAGTACTAACCAAGCATTCCGAAAAAACACGGTGCAAATTCAGTTAAGCACTCACAAACCTACTTGTGTTTTTTCCTCCGTGCTGTGGAGACATATACTCTAGTTCTTCATTTGGGTCATAATGTAATGTAAAGCATGTGTAAACACAAATCTTAAATGGAAATTTGTCAAGTAAATTTTGAGGGAAGGAAAGGAAAAAAAAAGGAAAAAATAAAGGTGTACTCTCATGCAATTGCCTTGCACTTATGCTGACCTTATTGTCCATATGTCAGAAAAAAATCAGTAATTAGGAATTTTCTGACAACACATTTTATAATGAAGCCTTTATTGGAAAACATTTTTCCTATCAAATGTGTGGTAATAAGTTCTGCGGCCAGAAAAAAGCACAAATTTGGCAGTAATCAAAGGTATCAGAGATTCTCTTTGAACTGCCATCAGAAGGGGAATATTTAAAAAAAAAAAAAAAAAAACCAACCTTACAAACTAATCGTAAAATTCAGTGAGAACAGTCTCCAGAATTCATTCTTGTGTTTTTCTGTCACAGACATGGGCAGAAAAGACCTGTAACCAGAAAAGGTTACGCACCTTCCTCCAGTTGCAAGGTCGTACGCATACAGTGCTACGTACCTACGCAGCCCGTGGAACTGCGGCAAAGGAAAGGTGGACTGGGGATGTGAAGTGACAGCAGCAGGCAGAATAAAATGCCAGAAGGAAAAGGATCTTACTGTCACATTGAATCAGGATTAAACTAGGGCATATGGTATCTGCACATGAGATGTTATACCCTCTTGGCATGGACCCGGGACACAGAAGTGGAAAGGCAGAGTCTCTGTTTAGGTACTGGGCCCTGCTCTGTACCAGGGAAAGAGAACTGGCTTGGAAAAGAATACCTAGCAGAAGTAGTAGTTTTGAAATATACTTTTTAAATCGCCTGTCAGAAAACCTAAAGAACTTTCTTAAAAAAATCCCTCTCTATTTCCTTTTTATTTCAACTGAGGAAAATTTTACTATTGGATTCTCCCAGCCATCCCACCTCATTAGAGCTTGAAAAGGGGAAGGAAAAAAAAAAAAAAGTCATCTTTTGCTCTGCTTTCCCCAGGGGAGCGTCCATATCAACACAGCATTTGCAGGCAGAGTGTCACTGCACCTGAGACTCCTGAAATTAGGCACAGCTGGGTGACTGAAGCCAGCTTTCAAGAAGCGGCTGCCAGAGTGGGTCTCTAGGCTGAGTAGGGAAGGAGCACGTGAGATGAGAAGTGAACCAAGCCAAAGATTCACTGGAAAGCCTGGCTTCTCCATCTGTCTTTTGCTTAGCTACAGCTATATTTTCATGCTCACTTCAGTAGTTATGGACACAGATATACATTCATCTAAGAAATAACTCCAGTCTCTTTAGTGCTACTAGGTTTCTAGCCAGTTTATGTTATTTCCGACGGCCTTATTTCCTTCTGGACCCTGGAATTAACTAATGGCACGTGCACTTTTTCCAAGAAGAAAAAAAGCAGTGCCCAGCACCACAGCAAGTGTCTTGCTACTGGTGTGTTACACACTCTCCAGCTCCCAGTCTCATTCTGACTATGGAACGAGCAAAAGCGCTTTGATGTTGCCCAGAGAAGCTGTGGCTGCCCCATCCCTGGCAGTGTTCAAGGCCAGGTTGGACGGGGCTTGGAGCAACCTGGTCTAGTGGAAGGTGTCCCTTACCCATGGCAGGGGGGGTTGGAACTAGATGAGCTTTAAGGTCCCTTCCAACCCAAACCAGTCTAATGTTCTGTGATTCTATGACGCACAAGGATCCAAGGTTTTAAATGACAAGGCTATCAAGTTCATATTTTCTGCCCCATAGGTGTTCGGTTTTTTGGGTTGTTTTTTTTTTTTTTTTCCGTGTAGATTTTCTTGTATAGGTCACTTGAAGTAAGAATCTCAGCTTTACAGGAAGACAGACACAAAAGCATGGACCTCAAAGGTAACACTGAACATGCTGTAAATGTGAGAAGAAGGTGCTACTGAACTCTCTCCTTAATTCTCTGAGGTGGGCTGACTCATTAAGGAATCATTTCAAGATTAGGTTGAGAGCAGGGAAGGGGTGCCTGTGGCTCAGTGCCAGAAGAATGGAGAGATTCTAATAGGACCTTGGGTTGGAGACCTTGAAAAGAACAATCTTTCTGATGTACAATGTAATTTTTCTATTTCTTTTCTAGGAATTCTAACAGCTGTCTTCCCAGAACTGTTATATACCATTTATTTTAAAACACTTTTTCTTTTCTGAAGTGAATTATTTGCTATAAAAGACTTCGTAATGACATTTTTTGATCCCTCCATAAGAAATAAGGCAAACATATTATTGCATTCATGACATATAAAAGGTAATTCTTACTGGACTTCCAGAGTGACTTCATCTGTGCATTAATAATCTTTTCCTACGAAGAACAGGAGAAATTTAACATTTTCTCACCAAGATTTTTATGCAACCCATTTGTCGTGGTTTAACCTGGCGGGCAGCTAAACACCGCCCAGCCGTTCGCTCACTCTGCCCCAGTGGGATGGGGAAGAGAATTGAAAAAGAGGTAAAACTCGTGGGTAGAGATAAAGACAGTTTAATAGGACAGAAAAGGAAAGGAAAAGTAATAATAGTGATACAATATTATACAAACCGAGTGATGCCCAATGCAATTGCTCACCACCCGCTGACTGATGCCCAGCCAGTCCCGGAGCAGTGGGCTGCCACCCCCCCGGGCAACTGCCCCCAGTTTTTTTGTTGAGCGTGACATCCTGTGGTCTGGGATGTCCCTCGGGTCAGTGGGGCTCAGCTGTCCCGGCTGTGTCCCCTCCCAGCTCCTTGTGCCCCCCCAGCCTCCTCGCTGGCACAGCAGTATGAGAAGCTGAAAAGTTCTTGACTTGGTGTAAGCGCCGCTCAGTGACAACTAAACCATCAGCGTCTTATCAACATTCTTCTCATCCTAAATCCAAAACACGGCACTATACCAGCTACTAGGGAGAAAATTAACTTGATCCCAGCTGAAAGCAGGACACCATTTTAAAAAAATACTGTCTTAGCAAATAAACTGCAGATTAACAGTGTACTTTGGGAAAAAAGGAAGAAGAAACTTAAAAGCATGTTTAAGTGAAAACAGTGATAAATTCCTCTTTTCAGACAAAAATAAAAGAAAATAAAGGGATTCTAAAACAACGACATAAACAACTTTCCTTTTTGATTTTTTTCCTTAACAAAGAGGTAGAATCTAAAAGTTCCCTTCAGTCAACACTAAGATTCTGAAGGTGTTTTTTGTGGAGAGATTTTTGGAAAAAAACCTAGTTGGAGAGATGCAGAAAGTATAAGGATGGAAAACAGGCATCTCGCTGAATGCGCTTTTTATTCTTTTACTCTCTAGTGTCTAGGAAATGCTCACAAATCTAAATGAAGATCATACTTGGTCATCTAACATTATTCCTTATTATCTGAATTTTGAATATTGCCTCAATTCACATAGATTTCACAAGACCCAGCTCACTTTAACCAGGCTAAGCCATCATCTGAAAAACTTATAAACAGTAATTGGAAGTAATTTTTTAAAGAGTAAAATTGGCTTAAACAAACAACTCCCAAAGAATATTTGAGAAAACAACCCATTGTGCTCATAACTTTGGCACAGCTTTGAGTCTGGCCAGCGGCAGAAGGGATTCCCACGTTACCCTCAGGAGTCTCAGACTTTTTGTTGAAGGACCATCTTTAAGTATAAGAATATATATGTGCTCAGAAAAAAACCTAGTGCGATGGGACAGAATATAAAGTAAAAACCGTGCAGTGTGGCAGCTTGCCCGCTGGGAACCCTGGGGAAACCGTTCGCCTCATTCCACATGTGGCTAATGCAGCTCTGCAAAGGTTCCTCAAACTAATTGGAGTGTGGGCATTTTGAGTGCAAACGTAGTTGTTAGCAAACCTGCATTTTTACAGAGTTTCTGTTTAAATAGCTCTCAAAATAGGGCATCTAATTTGTCCATTTTTTATAAGCTTGGTTAAAAAAAGATCGTATCAGCAGTGAAGGGAGTGCAAAGAGCCAGTGAAATAACGAGATAAACCAGAAAAACCTTGTAAGGATGACAAGACAGGAAAGCCTCTGAAATACCTCTAATGAATGACTGTGGTTCTAAAGCACAAGTTAAGTTTTACAGCAATGCCTGATTTCGATTGACAGCTGCAAAATGAAAAATAAAGTAAGAGCAAGTATTTATGTGTATATTTACGTGTAACAGATACACAACGGATACATAACTATACGTATACATAACCACATAGATACATAACCATGAGCTCAATTCTGACACCCAGAGATGCCTTGTTCTTTTTTTTTTCTGATTTTGCTCTCATCGTAAATCAACTTATATTAGTGGAATCTGACATATTAAGCACATATCTCAAATTAAATTAATTGAATACATTCCATTTTAGGTGTACAATGCTTTAGTTTATGTTTGTATGCTTACATCCTTAAAAGAGTTAAACATGTCTCAATATCACGATCTTTGAAAAATAATGGGATTTTAGTTAAAAAATTAGAGAATTACAGAGTTGATTTAACTGGACATCTTTTATGTGGAATTGGCACAAGGTGTAGATGAAATGGAACAGGTTTAATTATTATTTTATTTTGCAATTAGCACTTATTATATATTTCTTCCCTATTCAAATTGTGGAGTGTTTGGATACTAATTTATTTCAGAAGTCTGGACACTGTAGTAACATTTAGGTTGCATCTTCTAACTTTGTGGACTAAAAAAAAATTAATAATCAGGATATTCTGAAAATACATACTTCATCTAAAATATTTTTATATGGCTGTTGAAAATTCATAAAATAATAAAAATGTTTAGAACGTATAGTTTGACACCAAAGAACAGAGAATGGAAGACAGGGTCAACTAAGCATTTATAACAGTGCTAATGGAAGGAAGGTTTTCCACTTAATTTCTGGTTTGATGAGGAATGGAAATAAAGATGGTGGCTTTGAATGTACTATAGATGAAGCAAATTTAACAGATACTAAAAGATTTTTAAGTTTTGTCTTACTTTGACCTTTCTCTTGTCTCTCTTCATGGTATTATCTTTGTGAAAAAAAAAATTCACAGATGTTCAGGAAGAAGATTACTTCTGCACAACAAGGATTTAATCATGTAATTTCACTCAATTGGAACTAAGTTGGTTAAAAAAGATAGATAGCATAGAGAAACAGAAGGAAGGCAGACTGAAAGAGAAAATTAATCTTTTCTGTGGAAGCCATGTACAACATTATAATAAATACAAAAAGTAATATTTTGGTGCAATAATAATTCCTATTATTAGCCTGATAACCATTTAGAAAGGTCAGAATATTTCTATATACCATCCAAGTTATCCCCTACTGATAGAAAACATGAAAATATTATTTGGCATGTTGTTTTCTCAAGAGTTAACATTTACAACCATGCTGAAGCATTTAGAATAACATATCTTGTCTGAGGCATCCCAAGATATCTTCACTGAGCCTAGTTCTTTCACAGTTGAGTGTAAAAGTGGACAAAAAAAGGATACTGCATAACAGATATGTAATTATTATTAAAATCTGAATATCAAGAAAAAGACACAGTGGGTAGACAACATAATGACACCTAGCGGATTGAGTTAAAGAAAAACCTTGTCATCCAGAGGAGCTATCTAATTCAATAGCATTTAAAGTAGTCCCATGACTACTACATAGATATACCATCTGGAAAGCAGGTTGGTAAGGTTGCTTTATGTACCATAGCAATTTAAGCCTGAAATCCATAACAAGGTCCTTGGACTTATTCTGGACATAGTTTGGATTAAATGGACAAAACCCCTAACTACAAAGCAATTAACAACTGCTCAACAGACGAGACAAAAAATCTTTTGTCAGAAGAGCTGGGTGGCTCTGCCATAGGTTCTCTGCTGCATGTCCTTCAAAGTGCATAGGTGTCATTTAAATTTTAAACACGAGTTTAAAAATGATATAAAATATCATTATCAGTAATTCGGTTCAACTGTTCACCACGTGCAGATTGTTGGGGTTTTGTAATATCTTTCATTCAGTTGATTTTATTATGTTTATGATTTTGATTTGGTTTTAATTTTTATTTTGTTGACAGTTTTCAGCATGACAAAGCTGGGGGAGGGGGGGGGCGGTTCCCTACAGTGTGGAAGGGACTGAAGTTTGTTTCAGAAAAGCGGTGGAACTAGCGTGAGGTAGGTGGATTCGGTGCTAGACCAGTCGAAAAACGGCTGTGCAGAACTCACTACGGGCAGCAAAATTTGCCTTCTGAAGTTAGTGCAAGGAGGTTTAACTCAGCTGGGAACAATTTGCTTTTGCTTGAACATCCAAAGGGAAATTCCTGAAGGTACGTGGCTTTGTCTTTAGATGCCAAAACATGTTAAAAATTCAATTCCAGCAGAGTGTTCCAGGACGGCTGACAGAAAGCTTGTGGCAGACCATGGCATTGTGCCCAAACCCCTCATACAACTTTGTCTCATCCGTCCAGCAGACTGAAATTCTTCTTGAAGTTATGGGGTTTGCACATTTCATCAAAACTATTGCATAAGGTAACACTTAGTGATCTAGACATGTGTGTCTTCACAGCCATGTAAATATAGTTGTCTATGAGCAAATATAGAATATTCTTCATATTCAGACTCTTCATTGACTACATGAATCAGTGCTAAAAATAGTTAACCACTTTCTACTCTTCTGCAACTGACAGACCAAATATGACAAAGATTAGCCATCATAATGTGTTAAACATGCTCTAAAGTTCCCACTGAAATGCATGATTCAGCTGCTTTGATATGCACATTTTGCTGAAACAGCACAATTAGTTATCTTCGGGAAAGTGTACAACTGAAAGAGCAAAGTCTGCTTTTGATCACCACTTTGAAAGCTTCATTAGCACAATTTTATTCAGAGCTGCAGCTGCTTCTCTTTGCTGGTGGAAACTAATCAATCAAACTGCAAACTTATACTTCTGAAAGACTACAAAGCAGCATCCAAGTATCAGTATATTTTTGGTGTGGCTTTAAAGCACACTAATAAGGAACAGAATATGTAATTCTCTTTATACTAAATACACTATTCACAGCAATGACAGTTAATCAGCAATTAAAACACAAAAGTAAATATTTGGCAAGATTACAACTTTTAAGAAAAGGAGTATAAAGGAACTACTGGGGCGAGTAACAGATGTTTCCATATTGTGTACCTGACAGGAGGGTTTTTTAAATGAGGTCAGTGACAAATTCTTTAAATTATGGTTTTTGTTTTCATTCAGGTCAGAAAGGATTACTAACTTGTCCCCTGTGATAGCCTGTAATTTATTAACTGGAAGCCGCTCTATAGTTGTTGGTTTTTATCTCTTGACTGGCTCAGGCTACAGGCATAATTGAGGCTGCCAAAAAACCACAATTAACTGGAAGTTGTGAAGAAATTTGTCTGGTTTTCCATCAGCAGATGTCTATGTACTAGTATGACCAAAAATTCTAGCGTGATCTTTGGCTGGACAAAGTTGCCTTCCATCACTTATAAGGAAGATGATAACCCTTCATACAACTTTGATGAGCATTTAGGAATGTATAGCAAGCAGCAAATTCTATTTTGGATACTCCTTTGCATGCAAATGTTATATAAGCTCAATTAGTTCAATGGAACAGTGCAGATGTCAACTCTAGCTCTTCATTAATAAATAATAATCTATATTAATTGGTTATAATATAAATATGGGACAGGTACAGGTGTCTCTATATGGCCATGTGGTGCAAACTGGAAACACACTCCTTGCTAGAAAGAATAGGGCTGGAAGCAGAGACACGTTTTGCAGGACACGGCGTCCTTAGAAAAGGGAATTATAAATTATTCAGGAGGGAAAGTATTGTAATTCTGGAATAATTAAGAGGGGCACAATTAGCTTGATCAAGCAGCGTTCAGCTAACTCTCCTGCAGCACTCAGTAAACACTGTTTTACCAGTAGAAAGGCAAACACGGCCACAAAAGCAGTTTGGTTTGATGCAGACCCCAAGCTGCGCCCGACTGCGTAGAACAAGGCTGGGTGGGCTTGCCGGGTGTCCCGCAGTGCCCGGGGCCCTGCAGAGAAAAAGACTCGTGGGGATCCAGGCTGATTCCATGATGACTTGCTTGGGATGCCACTGCATTACACCTACCCATTTCATCTGGGCATCTCAGCCCCTCTGACTTGATACAGCCAAATTTGAAGCAATGAAAAACAGCAGTAGGAAGGAAATTTTGCAATGCTAACAAAGTACGGAACACTGTAGGTAATCAGTGCAAAACCATCGCTGCATGGCAATTTAAGGTAATGTAGATGTCTCCTTGTTTTCATCACATGCATTCAAAATAGGTACAGTAAGACCGAGGACAGCTGAGACTGCAGTCATGTCATATTCCTTGTTCCAAAGCATCTTGAAAGATGCAAAAAAGCAGGTATACGAATTCATCATTTTTAGGCTGGTGGCTGAGAAGTTGCAGTGATTTAGCAAAATCCTTAACATTCTGCAGTCATTGAGCTAGTTGATAGTGTCAATGCACTGTGAAATAGTGTAACATGACAATAAATTCTTTTATAGATCTACAGGTCACAAGCTTTGTGTATCCTTGCCTCCATTCTCTGAAAAGAAACTGTCTACTGATGAGATTTCCTTTATGATAATCTGTTTTATGGTACCAAACCCACAAACTGGTAGTGATTCGTGGTATTCTTTTCTCAACTTCAGCAAAGAAGGCATAATAAATCACCTGAACCTAAAAATTGTGGCCTGTACATACTAGGAAATTACAATCCACTGAAAAAAGCCTTTCAAAATGGAAACAGGCAATATTAAATCAAAAAATACTTTCTTGGAAGAACTTATGCAAGTGAATAATCCTTTTTCTGATACATAGTTCAGCTAGCCCCAGGATAAGTAAATGCTATGTGAATGAAGAAAAATTTGTAGCTTCTCAAATAGTGATTTTTATTAACATAACGGGCATATGAATAATGAGGTAAAGCCCTCCCTTCTACTTCCCCCTCCAAGACTGTTTTCAAACAGTTATTTGGTTCTGTCATAGCCAATCTAATAAAGAAAGATATATTCTTCTTCAGATACTATTAAAGTAGCCTGTATAATCTTTTAAAAGCAATTTGCAACAGACATTTTATTGTTCCAGAATTTTCATAGATGCCAGCTACTATAAAATAATGGGCATGTTACTCACAAACACAGGCTGCAGAGAAACAGTTTTCCCAGAAATCCTGATCTCATTCTGTCATTCAGAAAGAACTCCCAATTTTCTAATATGTAGAAATCTTCACATTTAGCACAACATGTACACCTATGATCAGAAGATGTGTTAATTCAAATGAACAGCAAAAGGTCCAGCAGACTTTGACCCTTTTCATTGATATTCCTTTGAGGATAACATAAGTAATGAAAGGGGGGTGACTTAATTTTAAAAAATGAACTCTTCCTGGTTATGCATGATTAAGTTCACAGACCAATAAAGATTAACACCTAACATTTGCTTGTTTTAACAATGCTCCACGGGACTGTAGAACTGCGTGAGGACAGCATTTTCTCCTGTAAGAGCCAGCTGTATTACAGTGGTGGATGCAGGCTGACTCGGAAAACGGCTGGGATGTAGAGAAGATTTTTAGGTGAAAAGTTATCACGGGCATTAAAAATCATTCTAAGACTTTAGAAAATTTCTTTTTAGATTTCAAACGAGAAAACCAAAACGGGTCAGGCTCTTGGTGTCATCCTTCCCATAACATATCCCACCACCAAAGTTACAGCACATATAACTGTGTCAACAGGGTAGGGTTTCTTAATCTTTCCTGGTTATGTGCAATTTCATACGTATGCTAGCAAGTCTGGATTAACAAATGCAAACTCCATTTTTTTCACATATATCGAGTGTATAGGTGATCCAGATAGAGAAAAATTAAATTGTCCCTATTGCTGGAAATTAGTTGAACTGTTAACAGTTAGCCAAAAAAATGATATTGTTCTGGTTTAGTTTTTTAAACATATATAAGGCTAGATAATGCTGTCCTCAACACATGCAAATAAGAAAGAACGACATTCTGCCCATGTGAAATTACATAGCGTTTATAACCTCATGAAACACTACATTGACACAGAATTCTAAAGCCCTAATTTAACACAACATTTGTGCCTTTCACCTTCAGGGATATGAAAGGTAAGCAACTCACTTAATGTAATCAGCTGATTTTGTTTTGGAGTTCCTAGCATCTTAACATCCTAACATGCTATTAGATGTGATGAACCCCTTGTAGAGATGCCTATCTGCCTCTTGTGAATATTGCAGGACTTATACACCAGATTTTGTGTGTTCAACTCCCATCACAAAAACATACGTAGTCCTTAAGACTCCTCAAATATATCAGGCTATTAGACTCTCACGTCTTTTACTACACATCAGACTATAGTACGCTAATAAATAAATAGTTGTATAGCTTACAGATTCTAGCAAAAGCCTGAATTACTGTCCCCAATCTAAATAAGATCTTTTCCAAGTATGAAACAATTGTTCAAAAACTATTAAAGCTCCTAAATCATGCTGTCTCTAAACAGAGTCAGAAAGTTTGTTGTATCATAAGGAAATCTGAAGAGATCAGCAAACAACTGACAAAGTCACAGTTGTGACTCAGCAGCTTCCACAGGAAATTTCAAAGTTTAGGTACAGCAATAATTCAGGAGTACGCTGCAATATTTGACCATCTCTGAAAGTCTCTGCTGCTTCAGGTGATGGAGGAGCTGAGGGAGGAAATTTTCATGTAGCCCATATAACTCCAGAGCAAGCAGATCTTTCATAGTAAACAGGCTTTTCTGTGAGTTGGCGAGTGCACTGCATTCATCTTCAAAAAGCATTTTGCTTTCCAGTGAGCTGAAGCTGGACCTACAGATAGCTTACAGACAAATTATATGCTTACAGAAAGATTTCCCATACTGGACTTTAAAACTTTACCATCCATTTCACACGGTTTAAATGAAGAACAAAATGTATGCTAAATACTTGGGAGCAGTTCAGTTCTAGATGAAGCCTCATCAGGAGTACAAAGCTCTTTACTGGTGCGTCTTACCGTGTTGAAAGACTCGTCATAGGCAACACTGATGATGGAAATATTTGTATAGGAAGTAACTTGCTCTTAGAATTTACTTCCATTGTATTTTGCCAATGCATTCTCCCTGGGCATCATGATCTATTGCTGAAGTGTTCTCATTGTTATGAAGACATTCTTAATATTAAATCTAACATTTGAGCTGCAGCTCAAACATAGTGCTTATTCAATGTATTCAGTGGAAAATTAGAATGACCAATCCCTCTCCTATTTTTATAAGCAGCTCTTAGGTATGCCATCTGTGAAGGGAATTAGCTCCTTTAACCATCCCCAACAGGTGTCTTTTTTTCCTTTAATCAGATGTTCAACCATTGTGCTGCTCAGCTCCCTTTTTTCTACACACCTACAATATGGCAATCAGAATTGGATATAGTGATACAGTGGACGTTTGATATAAAAAATAGAGATGTACACAACATATAAAGCTATTTAGATGCTGAGTTTTAGAATTAAACCAGGTTTATCGAGTATGTTGATCTGGAGAAAAACAAAACAAAACAGCAAAAAACTAATGAATCTAAAATTCGGTGCAACTTACTGAAAAACTGTGTGAAAATACTAAAATTTGACTAAAATGTAGAATTTTTCAAATGCTGTCATATAACTTGCTTTTAAACCAGAGAAAACAAGCCAATATAGAAAGAAAAAGAACTGATTTAGATCATAGAATCATTTAGGTTGGAAAGGACCTTTAAGATCATCGAGTCCAACTGTTGACCTAACACTGCCTAGTCCACCACTAAACCATGTCCCCAAGCAGCACATGTACATGTCTTTTAAACACCTCCAGGGATGGTGACTCCACCACTTCCCTGGGCAGCCTGTTCCGATGCTTGACAACCCTTTTGGTGAAGAATTTTTTCCTAACATCCAACCTAAACCTCCCCTGGTGCAACTTGAGGCTGTTTCCTCTCGTCCTGTCACTTGTTACTTGGGAAAAGAGACAGACACCCACAACGTTTCACAACATTTTCATATCCCTCTCTCTGCACCACAGCAGCATGGCAGACTTCATTTTAACAGGCTGAACATCTCTGCCTAACCTCAGTGGAACAATGCTGGGTTAAGCGAGCTAGTCCAGTTTACACATACTGAATATCATGCACCATTCATGCTGATCAGGCACGGATTTTGAACTCTGAGTCTTCCTAATCTAGTAGAAAAAGAAGTCTATAACTGTTTTTATCTAACAATCACAGAAGGTACCACATGGTCATCAATTGTCTGTTTGCTTGCCTATCTGGTGAAATGCAGTGTGATCCTAAAGTTACACATCGGAAATCCATAATATCTCCGAGTTGCTGTGGCCATTTCTGTTGTTCGTGACCACCATGAGATAGTAATCCAGGAAAGCAGAAAGCTTCTTGCCTAACGGGATTACAGTCAGACACACTATGCACTTGTTTGATAGTGAAAGTATTTTCAGTGGGAATTTTCACATCTCCACATATTTAAATAAGCAGCACAACCCTGAACATGCAGTGCTGTTAGCACGGACGCTCTTCCGTCTCCTTTCTTCATTGCTTCATGTTATAGTGATTCAAAGGTGTATGTGGTTAAAGTAAGACAAGGAAGCCAAGGGACAACCAAAACCAAGTTGACCCTCCCTTTTTCTGCAGATTTATGTTTAATATGCTGGTTCACCTTCCAGTTTGTCTTTTTGTTTCTCTCTGGCATTCAGTGCTTCTACCTCAAAAGATTATTTCCAAGATAATGTCAAATAAAAGCCAGCTAGGGTTAAAAACAAAAAGATCAAAACCAGAACTGGAAATGTTAGCAGGAAAGAAAGGATTTGTGTCACTCCAGGCAGGGGTCTGTCTGTAGGCACTCCTGTCCAGGCACTCCTGCCTGTAGACATAGCAGGAACCGCTCTTCAACACGCTATTAACTTCCAGAACTTTGCTCTGTCTCCAGTAATATTCCACTGTCTGTATTTAAGAAGCATCCAGGGCTCAGTCCTGAGTAAGAATAATCTATTAGCCACATCAGTTTCCACTCTGGATGACAGAAGTCTGTATTTCATTACTCCTATCCTCCCTCTCCCACTGGCCTGGTGTGAATTTGAGTGACCCAGACTTTTATTTTATTTTCAAAATTCTGCTAACTCGTTTTAGTCTGTACCGCATCTATCTTTAAAGCTGCTAATGCTTATTTTTCTCCTTGCCTTTGTACTGAAAGCAGAATGCAAAAATTCAGTTTATCCATTTTCAAAGCTTTCCCTTTACAACCAGTTCCTTTCCAAGATTCCCAGTGGTACAACAGTAGCATCTCATTCAGTCATATTATGCTGGCATATAAATCCTCTGAGGATTACAAAGAAAGCCAGGATGTGCTTGCCCTCCACAGCTTGTAAGAGTGGCTACTGGCGATGTAGCATGCTTTCCAGTCTTTCTATGCCACCAGTGATGTCCACAAACAGAATTTATACATATGTTGTATATAAAAAATAACAGAGGATAGGGATGCCTTTCACAGTCATTTACTGAAAAGTTCTCTACAGTGATTGTGTGAAGAGGTTAACAAATCTGATAGTTTAATCTTTGGTGAGATTTTCCCTGGGTCTTTTATTTACAGGAAACAAGAATTGTGGGTTTGGCTTAGTACAGACCCGTGCATGTCAGCTGGGTACAAATTTTTTGGTTGGAACTAGAGAATTACCTGCCAAGCTTAATGCGCAGTAAACTTCACAGCTGGATGCAGACTTTGCTTGTTGAAAGACAAAAAACAAGTGCAAGAATTGTGTAAAATGTCCATGCAGACATCGCTAATCATGCAACATAAAGTTGTATGGGCTCCATACCAGCCTGTAACTGTATCAGGAATTTTAGAAGAGCTGCCAAATTTGATATGCCACTAAGTAGAAAGTTCCAAAGTTCTGCAAATCTCTACCACCAATAAATGATGCAGCTGCAAAACCCTCGTGGGAAACCCAAAAGGCAGCAGGTCATGGCAGTGTCAGAGCCCTGGAGAGCTGCGGGGTAGAGCTGGGCTCTCCTGGGCAGGGAGAGGAACCCACGCAGGACCTGAGCCTCTCCTGCTGAGCTTTGCTCTCATACAGCAGCTGAGCAGAGCTGCCAGCGATGTCTGCGGGAAGAAGATCATAAGGAGCTTGGCTACAAATGGTTTTCCAATAAATCAGCAAATCAAGTACGTTACCTAAGTTCTGATGAGCTAATGGAAGAAACCAAGTACTCTAGGCAAGCTTAAAGAAGACTCAAATACTTAAGATTAATTTAAAAAAAATATTTAACAAGATTTAGCATCCCAATTTTTACCAGTTGTGCTATTTAGGAAATTATCTACATATCACTTATATATCATGCACACCCACAGACTGTTGCATGCTTAAGTTCACCACATTCTCTTTCATTGATACACACATGCTCGTTGACAAAATGAGGGAAAAAAACTGGCTGAAGAATAAACTAAGTTTTGATAGAGACATTAGAATTATATTTAAAGATTTCATCAGAGTTCCTGCTTCCTCATAAGAAGAGACTCCACAGCAACAGCAGACTAAAGTTTTGCTGACTTGGCAGGAAATTCAGGAAAACATTTTGCTGAAACACAACCAATAATTGTGACAGGAAAGTTGGCAAGCCCAGTTACACTAATGGCCTCCCTCTATCTTGTGCGTTGAGAGAATGAGAGGAGCTATTACCCTCCAAATGAACTAGTAAATATTAAAGTTACAACATTAAAACAGAAGTTTTGCTTCTCCAATTTAGACTTATTTACAAAAGGAAAAATGTATAAATCAATACAAAATTGCTTATAAAGGTTTAAATGTGTGCAAGAGTGCAACACTAAATGCAGTGATGGGCCTATTTTCTTTTCTCTCTGGTTTGAGATGTATAGTGGCTGTTAAAATTTTAAAATTTACTCCCAATTTTTCATTTATGATCTCAAAATATGATTCAGAAGCCCTTTTAAATCTCTTGCTACAATGACTTTACAAATAAAGTTAAACCCCTGCAGATTTAAAATTGACAGAAATTTAAAACAATAGGTATTAACCACTCACTTTTGGGTTGGTTGGTTTTTTTTATTATCTTTTGGGATCAGACCGCTGTCACCAAAATATATTGTTCAAGAGGATATATAACTTTCTTGATTGACCTCAAATTTCTGAAAGCATAGAGTATTCATTACACATCCGAAATCAATTAAAAAAAAGCAAAACACCACCCCATAAAATAACTCAAACAGTTGACTGGTGTATATCTCCAGAGGATATCTTTCTGTGGATTCATTTGAGAACTATTCCTATGATGAGGGAAGATGGTCTGTTCATATATGTGCAGATTTTACATACTCAACAGGATAATTTTCACTTTTGGCTTGGTCTTCCACTGGGGATATTGAAGCTGATAAAAAAAAAGTCTATGGAAGTAAAAAAATCCATGTAGAAAAAAGAAAGACGTTTCACTGACTGAAATATTTCACAACTGCAGAGGGCAAAACACTAAAAGCTACAACCAAAATAACCCTCTCTATAGATGCTCTTGATCTTGCATTCCTTTAAATAAGTGTCTACTGACTGAGAAAAAAAAAATCGCTAGCTCAAGCCAATATTCAGAAAGGTGATTGGACAAACAAGCTGACACGTTAGAGTATGCAGATCCCATAGAGACTTGTATCTACTTAGTATCTTACACAAAATTATATCTTTATCTTCCTCTCGGCTTCTAAGGCGACTGTAGGACATTAACAACCAGAAGAACACTTGTTAAAACTTAAGCAAGCTGTGGTTGCATTGATGTTCATGGAAAGATTAGGAAACAGCTTCCAAGAGTGTGGCAATGGCCTAAAGTTCAAAGATGGTTATGGCTACACCTGCCCTGTGACATCTCAGGATAAGTCAAGGGGTTTGTTTCTCGATTCTGCACCGGTAAAGGCTACTCGGGTATCAAAAGAGAGCAAAGCAACGGCCCAGGCCTGTCCAAGACTTCACACCTTCTCATGTCAAAGTCCTGAGCAGACCATGTATTTTGTGCCACGAGGCTCGGTTACTCCAGCTCAGCACGCCCAGGTACAAAAGCACCCATCTAGAAGAAAAGCCATAATTAGCACAAAATGCAAAAGACCATCTGCTTAGCAACTCTGAGAACACATTATCCCTCCTTCTGTCCACTCTGTCCCAGATGAATGGAGAGATCAGCTCGATCTATCTGTTCTGACACCTAAAGCCATCTGTAGTAGTTGCCTTCCCGCGGCAGCTATCATCTCTCCCCTTGTAAACTTCTGCTGCATTCTCCCATAATAATCAAACTGCTGACCCCCGCGAAGCCCCAAGAGTGCAGGCAGCAGCCCTTGTATTTCAGACGGCGTGGAGTACGACAGTTCTGTTGCTAAGATGCAAGGAGGACACCGAATAGCGCAACTTCCAGAACCCAAAATTCAGTATTTCCAAAACGCAACTGTCCTTTCAAAATCTTTACATAGAATAAAACCCAGCCTCATCCTCCCTGACATAAATCAATGAACTAATAAAGCTAATTTTATAGGCTAGAGATATTTCCATTATAAATCCAGACAGCAGAACTCTGTAAAATATAATCTGACCTCTTGCACAATAAAGCCCAGGAGATTTCATTGAATTTTCCACTTGAAATAAAAATTATCTTCTGCACATATTAAAAAAATAAAATCTTCATTTAAATGGTATTAATAATAATAATAATAATAAGCTCTAATTGCTATTCTTTCCAGTCAAAAATTCATACATATTACGGGAATTAAATGTTTTGATAGAACTTAGATTCACTTTATTGTCCATGTCACTGCTTTTACGTAAAATATTCTCTGCCAATTAAGAGAAGTAGTAAAAAATGATTACTTGGTAAAATCAATTTTGTATATGCTAGACTTCTAATCTACACCCCTCCTGACCCGGAGGTTCAGAAAGCATGTGGAAACAATACGAAGCTAGTTGCAAAGGAAGTTTAATTATTTACCAGACAGAGAATATAATTTTTAATTACACATGCCAGTACAAATGTAATGACGCAGCCATTTACAATGAGGTACAATCAGTAAATCTGAAAACTTATTAATTTAAAAACATAAAGGCGAGAACTATGTCTGTCCTAACTAAAACTTTTAAATAATAAATAAAAAGGTTATAGTAAATGATTAGACTCAAATCCACGAAGCTCTCAAAAACCCGCTGACATCCGCCCCTCCCCAAATCCGCCCTCCAAGCCTCCCCATTTTTAGATTCAAAAAGTGCTTTGCTTTAATAGATTAAAACTAGAAGGTTTAGCATTTTTCAAATAGAAACTTAAAGGCATTAGAGAATACAGAGTTGCAACAAGCGGGTTTCATCCTCCTGTCCCCTTCCGCATGGCAGAAAGCCCCAGATTTCCCTGTCTTGGTCCATGGAAACTCCTCCCGACACCTGGGGGGTGGATGTCCCGCTCAGCCACCAGTACCTCCCCAGGTTTTTTTGGACAGAATTGAAAATACACACCCATGCACTGGCATTTACATGATAAATAAAAAGTTGGAGCCTATATTCCACACTGGGCTTTTAGCCTGTCTTTTTTAAAATACACTGCTATTGAGGATTAAAGAAAAACTTTCACCTTATCTATTTATCTGTGGATTTTTTTCAGATTACAGGTAGAGTATATGGCATAGCTCAATCTAAGTATATTAGAGTAAATATATAAAAAGAGGACAAAGTAAAACATTCTGGATTTTCACTGTGAGGATTTAAAACTATGGAAACATTTTATCAAGAAAAGAAGTCTTATAACCTTAGTATCTTTATTTATATTGATACTGTTTTCTTGTCCTACAGAGACATTAACCATAAACACAAATGGGCCATGCTTTAATGATTTACTGAAGTTGTTTTTTATTACATTATCCCTGTTTTCATTTTGAGGAGTTTCATAAGCCATTAAATCAGCCAACAGTGCGCACACAATAGAATGTCAAGTAAGAGGAAATTATTTAAAAGAGATGGAGGTTTGTTAATAACAGCAACAACAGAAAACTCACTCTAAATGTTAACTTCTCATTAAAAATTGATTTTATCTCTACGCTATTAGATCTTTTTTTTTATGCATTGCATAGTCACTTCTCCCTGTCAACATAGGATGCTGTACTTCTTTCTGATCGTTGGCCCATTTACAATCCACACTGTACTAAAATGTACTCACATTTTAACTAATGAGGATACCATTTTAACACAAACACAGAAATCCTGTGCAAACCTGAGAACATTTTTATTTAATTCCTTAGAGAATTAATCCACACAAGATGATTCAATTTAAGTATTAGCAATTTGATGTAATAAAGATTAGAAATACAAACTGCTTAGATTAATGTAAAGCCTGGATGCTGGAAGTGCAATTTTTTGTTGTTGAAAAATTGTTTCTTTTGACATAAATAGTAAAAGTCTAATGATTTTAATTTCCATACAGAATTTTGGAAGAAAAAAGGCAAGTGCAAAGTTACATAACAAAATACACAGATAAAACTCTGTTGTATTAATAGTAGCGATTATGCCTTTCTCATAAATTTTAGCAATGTTTGGCATTGCAAATATTGATACTAGTATATGAATATCAGAACCCAGCAGTATGTTTCCTTAATTGTATAGACATTTTAAATAAAAATGGGAAAAAAACCCAACCTAGCTACTAGGTATTCAGTGGGATATATTCCTAAAAGGGTGTTAGTGCTAAATATCCAACTCTCCAATGAGTTGGATACAATTATTTGAGCATCTTTTCAACATTTCCTGAAGGATACATTAAAAATTCCTTGTGATTTTATAATTAATTCTTCACATAATTCATACAAGTCATTCTTTTCTATAGAAACAAGAATTTGGCAAGCGTACCATGATGTAGAGGTAGAAGACAGATCAGTCCTAGCAGGAATTTATGCAGAGGTATAAGTGTAATATGGGCTTGGGGATAACTTTGCAGTGTAACAGATAAGACCACAGAGATATTCAGCAAAGACTAAAAGCTTTGTTATATGTAAGGATGCATTTATTGTCATTAATGCAGCCTTGAAGAAGTGGGTGTTAAATAGAAGCACACTCGTGTAAATTAGCTTAGGAAAAGCATTCTGTATGCAGGGGATGACTTGGAAGAAAGTGTTTTGTATTTCCAGACTGATGCTGTGCCTGGAATGCAGAAAGGGGGATAAATGATACTATGAGACATAAACTAAGTGCACTTTCAGGTGTTTCCAATGAAAATATCTTAACAAAGAAAAGATAAAATGAAGTGTTAGATATAACTATTATGTGTGGCAGACAATTGGTGTTAGAGTGGATTCATTTATAATAGATTAATTTCTGCTTAAATGGGAAATGGAGGGGTTTGTGTAAATCATGGCCTTGTTAAAACCTTTTTTTTTTTCTAATGGAAAAATCTGGATTTATCTGGATGTGAATTCTCTATTTGCTGGTACATATCTGAGATACAACCAGATACTCCATAACCACTTTCAGTCTGCATAGTTTGGTCTAACTTTTGGCAGACTGATCACATCAATCAAAGTCTTAGAGGCTACAGGTATCTTCCCCAATATATTTGCATTATCATGAAAAAAATCAATGTGTAGTTTATATATGAACGTAGCTGCACGACAATAACAGGAGCAGTCGTCACATCTGCGCTACGGCAAGCGGTGCAGGCGGCTAGAGGAGCTGTCAAATCAAACGGCTGGTGCTGAAGACCCGACACACACACACACACGTTTCAGGGTTTTGTTTTGTGTGCGGGGATGACCGCCCTTTTTAAAACACAGACAAACCCCTTCAGATTAGCCCTATTCTGAACCCATGACTATTGACAGCTTTTACAGCTGCGGTGCATTCACGTGTGCAATGTAATGTGAGAATTGATGTTTACGGGTCGGAAGGCTACTTAAGTTCAAAGCTCCTCAGGTATTTTTTTTTTAATCCTTTTCTCATCAATGTAGCATTTAAGCTAGGTAGATGACATCAGAATTCTTTTTTGGCTTGCTTGGACTAAGATGTTTTGGACATTTTTGTCATAATTCTGTATGATGTCCCAGACTTCACGGTTATCACTTGATCAGTCACTAACAACTCTAGCATAAAAACAGTAATGGCAATATATTGCAAAATGGGGCTGATCACAGTGTCTCTGCTTCTTCAGACTTATACAGACCATAAAGAGTTATGAAAACTTTGAGAGTACTGCAGTCTAAATATGGAAATCCATTATGGCATTTGTATTTACATGACACTTTTAGATCAGTGCATACTTAGTGAATTATCAATGTGTGAATTTCTATTTTCTGTTCAAAAAACAAGCAAAGAACTTTACTATTATATACTTTTGGCTAGCTTTACATTTCACCAGAATAAAATAAATAATTTTAGTTTACTGTGTTTATTGTGTAATAAAATTGCAGTGATATAGGTTTGTTTCCAAACAAATTACCAAACTTAAGAGTTTTTTTTTTTTAAAAAAAAGTGGAGAATAATGTAAGCAAATTGTTACAGAACAAAAGAACAGAATAAATAGAAACAGAACCAAGTGTTTATAAATGACTAACAGCTATTTAAATGTGAGCTGCAGACGATAGCTAAAAAGCGCATAACAAATACCACTCTATAACACATGAAACATAGTTGTGGAGAAAATTACCCCTAAACCCACTCTTAATTGTAATATATTTGTAGTGTAGTGCATATTAATTAGTTTCCACAGTACATTGTAAAACTAACATTTTTTAAAATAAAAAAATAAATGGAAACAGCTTTAATTTTTTAAAAGTTTGCACTATATCTATATTCCTGATAGCTTTTGTGTGCATACTGGGTAATACATGCACACAGCAAAATAATCAGTAATACTGATCTAAAAGCCAGCACATAATACTTCAAACCACTTTCCCTCCCTTCTTTCCAAAGAGCCTATTTTAATATAGTGTCTAAATTTTCCCTCCATCTCATCTAAAACTCTTAGGTTAATCCAGCAGACAGTTATTTTGAAGCTGATAGTATATTCTACTCTGGGTTTACAGGTCTCTAATAGTCTGTTTTGTTGAAAAAAGAAGAAAAAGAGAGATTTATCAAATATAATATTTCGAAATGGCACTGATTGCTTGCTCAGTGAGCACTGCACTAAAGGCATGACTGTTATAACTCATACATAACATCAGCTCCCCAAACCCCAATAGTTTTTTGAATACCTAAATAAAACTACTAGACTGATGCAGCCAAGTTTAAGACAAGCCACACACGAGAAAAAAGGGCAAAACCTCTGACTTATAAGAGAAAACAGCTGAAATGACCCCAGTATACAATACTCTGCTGATAAACAGAATTTCCCCCCTTCCCTCCAACCCACTTCCCCAGCAGCGCCGTCTTTGGCTTTCATCACGTTTCTACCCAGAATGGCAGTGACTGTCCACAGCTCCTGCGAGACATGTATCACACCGTCAGAAGAAAAGACTGCTCGTTAATTTTAGCATTTTAAATTATTTTGCTCTAAATTCATTGTAATACTTTTGCTGAACACCACACGGACAGGGTCCATGCACTCTAGCATTCGACTGAAAATCTTAACAGAACTGAACACATTAAACAGGAAAAATGTATTTGAAAGCAGTATTTGAAAACAGTGAAACTTCTCCAAAAGCTACTGGAAGAATTTGAGACAGTTTCCTCTTACAATGTATTTTTAAACTTCAAGATTTAAAATTTAATTATTTGCATTGGCATAATCACTCAATATCCCTGCTGTCACAAGCTGTGACTATTATTATCACTAAATATCACTAAAATATCATTATTTCAGATAACTTGTTTAAAATCAATTATATCATATTAGTTTGTCATTTGGGCAATAGTGTGGACTGGATTTTATTTTTTAACCTTGACTACATATAATAAATAACTTATGCCAAAATGCAAATGTGACTTGGTCTTATCTCATTACAAGCTGTATTGTCGCAGAAGTCACTGCTTATAAGTTGTTCCACATTGGATCTATTCAGCAAGTGATCCATTCTGACATCTCAAGAACCACAATGTGTTAGCAGAATACTCCAAAATTATTCTTGCTGCTATTTCTGAAGGTTATTGCAGCCAGCTACAACTTTTAGTCTGAATTGCTTGACAAACACTGTGCATCAGTACCTAGGAAAATCACAAAAGCAATGATAATTGTATTTTACGAACCAAAAAGTGTTTTGGAAAATGATTAAATGTTTATACTGAATGTTAACTTCAACTATTTAAGCACTATAGATGTGCTCCTCTTAAGTTATGAAAAACTATATATTTAGTTTTGCAAAAACGGAATAAAAATTCAAGTGTACATTTTAAGACTTCGAGCAGAAACTAACATTCAAACTTTATGAACTTGGATGAGCTTTTTTTGCAGTTTCCTGACTGAATTAAATAAAGCACTCAGCCAAGAGCAGATGTGTAATGCCGCATTGGCAGTGGGGGCAGGGGAGCTGAGAAGTAACATTATTTAGTGGATTTTCTCGTCCGTGGTCTAAAGAATAAAGTCTTTCATTGACTGCAGTACTCATGACTCCTTCAGAATTTTCAAGGCTAATTATTTAACAAATGATTTAATAAGTTATTCAGACACTAGGCAGTACAATACATTCAAAACTCAAGGATGGAAGAAACTAAACATTCTTGAAGATAGAAAAATTTCTAAGTAACATCTCAATTTCAATGTGATTCCATGAAAATGTGTTTTTATGTGTACATTTAGGAATCCGTATCCAGAGAAATGCAACAGTCCTCATTAAAAAATCAGAAAAAATCTGCACATATTTCAAATTTTCTTCTTGAGATGGTAGCTTACCAAAGCATTGCACAGAAAGTGTTCTAGAAAAAAAAAATAATAGCATCCTTGCCTTAAGTATGAACATTTGAAAATTTAACTTTAAAGGTAACAGAGCCTCCATTCAGGGTTACAATAGTTCATCCACCAGCAGGTGTTATCTGGTTGACAGGATGCTTATACTCCAAATAGGACTGCTAGAGAGAATGTAGAGAGAGTGAGAGAATACACAGTGCTTTAGTACATCCTAAAAATGGAAACCAAATTAAAATTCATATAGGTTCAAGCTCTATTTAGGACATGTATTTTTAAAAGGGACTTGGAAAAAAATAACAGGGTCTTGAAAAACAAATATCCACTGTATGCCACCACTGAATAACGAACCGTTCAATAACATGATACTCTAAAAGACGGCAAGTTACGTAGCCTAGATGACGCTTGAGCTGGCGGGGCGTTTTGGTGCTGCTCCGTGCGGGTGTGGGTGCATGAGGCAAGCGGGGAGATCCCGGGAAATGCTCACACGGAAACCCTGTGCCATAGTGTGCCAAACTAGCAGGCTTTCCAGGAAGAACTCGTCTTTCCATTTCAGTATTTCTGGTGAAAGCCAGAAAGAGAGGGAATTACAGTCTTGGAAAACAAAAGAGGTGGGTTTGGGGTTGGGTTTCTTAGGGAAAAAAACCCACAAGAGATACACCATGGAAGGCATGTCTGGCATACCTTACAAGACCAAACATGGGTCTGTCACAGCACAAGTTCATGCGGTTCCCCACACAGTTCATAGCTGGATTTTGATATTTTATTATTATTATTATTATTTCATGGGGAGTCAAAATTTTTAAGAACTGTTTGTATTAGTAAGTTTACTAGACAAGAAAAAGAGAGACCTATAATTTTCTGGCTGAGATACCTAGCTAAAGAAGATACAATATCAGGTAATTACCTTATTTTTATATATTGCCATTTAAGAAGGAATGAGACATGCCCATTCCAGAACAGCAAATCCCTTGTGTTTACTATAGGAAGCTTAAGTTCAAGTCCCTGATTTGGATTTCTAACACATCTTTTAATCAAACAAATTTTTTCAGGAAATCTTGGCCTGCCCCAGGCTTTCCTAGCACAGTTACTTTCCAGGGAGTACTAAACAGAAAGTAAACATTTTCAGCTTTCCCTGGGTTTAATTTTCTAATCCTTTCCTGATGTGTTTCTAAGTTTCCAATCTGCCTTGATGCACAGACCCGCTCCTGGACTTTGTCTGTTCTTCTTCCCTGTCTACTTTTAAAAGACCGCAAAGGCAGCAGACAGTAATACTTTCATTACCTGTCCATATTCTTGTGCTCCTAAGAAAGCTTTTCTGGCTCCCATTAACCTTTCCTCTCCCAGTGTGGGGATTAAGCACTCAATCCCTTTCACTCTAAAACATATTGCTTCTGCTCTGACAAAGGAAAATGTTGCAACCTTCTTTTTTTTTTTTTTTTAACATTTGCTAACAGCAAAATCAACAAAAAAATGGCCACGGAAAAAGTTCTAAAATAGCTGTGTTTAAACAAATTTGTACGTATCATCTTTATCTTTTGGAGGTGTAAAGCCTATAATAAAACATAACTGCAAGGTTGGTAAAATGCTGAGATACAAACTGTTTATGATAAAAACTTGCTATACAAAATGCATTTTGCCATCATCCCTTGTAAACAGCTACCATGCTGATTCCTTGGTCTTTTTGTCTAACTTTCACATCAGGAAAAAAAATGTTTCAGTAATCATATGTTCTCTGAGGTACTTTCCACAATGAATGTACTCTGTTAAGAATCTGCTAGAAGATCAGTGGACTGTCATGGAGGAACAGGAAATAAAGCAAGCTTGACTAGATGTGTTTGCTTAGTCAGAATCTCTGGTCTTTTCCGGAAAGCTAATGGGAAAATAAGGTAAGTGCACACTGTAATCTCAACATATCTGTAATGTGACAATAGTTACATATTTTGTACACTTAGATGTGCCTCCTATAGATTATTCAAATATGTTCTTCCTGCTTGAACTTTTCAAAAATACATCTAGGTAGAAACTTGGTATTGTAGGCCAGATTGCACCAAAGCCAGACCAAGTCAGCCAGAATTTCTGGGCCCATCAACTGTATCAAATTGCATTTCAGAAAGATGATGGTCACTAGTAAGCTACTAATGCTCATCCTTCCAATTTTGATGATACATTAGACAAGGATATTTCTTAGGTGAATTATTATCATTATATTTTTAAAATTATTATAGTTTTTTCTAAATGAAGGGAGAAGGTACTTGAGACAAGCTAAAGGCTTGGTGCTTCCCATGTTCCTCACAGATCCATGAGACCAAGAAAGCATACCCAGTTCAAGGAGCAGCTAGATTATTACAGTACAACGGTGTGCATATTGCTACATACTGCATGGATGTTTACATCATTATTATGATTGCAAGTCACGGCAATCAGAATCTCTCCTTTCCTATCTTTCTGCTAGTTGCCATCCACCGAACTTGTTTCTTCTCTTTCTCACTTTTCATTATAACCTCTGATGCACGTTTACTGCATAGTTTCTTTGTTCTCAAAACATGTTTCAGTTATCCTACCTGCCACAAGAACCTTAGCATGATAAGTATTAACAACACGGTGTTGTGGTTACTGCAAGCACTGCCAGATCCCTTAGGATGGGCACTCCCAGTTTCCTGAGTTCACTCTGACCCGTAAAGGTCTGCAAGACCTCTTGGTCAGCCCTGCAAGCCCCCGTGCAGGCACAGGGCATCGAGGCGTCCCGCCAGTGTGCCAAGGCTGCCAGGAGAAGGTGTTCGCCCACCCCTGCATCAGTCAATGCTCAGAGCCTGGGGTCTCCAAGGCTCTTTCTCCTCTGCTCTTCCCCACCCCACTGCAGCCTTTGTCCTGCCTTTCTAGCTCCTCTCCCTTCTGGGACCTACAGCTCCTCCTATGTCCTTCCCCAGCTTTTCCTGACAGACGGTTCACTGTCCCCATTGAGCTAGCTCTGAATCTGTTCAACGCAAATTCATCACTTGGTCCTCGGTTGCAGTTCTTCATCCTGGGGTTGCAGCTCCAAGAGTAACCCACAGATAAAGAGTTCTGCAGCTGTCTTAGCCGTGATGGTGTCACCTGTGGCCCAATAAATTGGTAGCTATGTTCATGCAGTAATTCAGCAAGCAATGGTTAGCTTTTGTCTTGCCACAAGCAATTCTAAATTTCTACTGGGTTGACCCCAAAAATTTGTTTGCAGACCCTCCTCACCTCAGCAGCTGCCATTGCCCCTAACTATGGGTTAGAGGCCTTTCCTGATATCAAAATAGATTTAAATTTCCTAATGCAGCTTACATGCCATATCTAAATTCCTCCCTACATTCCTCCTTTAATTTTCACTCTACTCAACTGCATCTTACTCTAAGAGCATAAGAAACATCCAGCTGTGTCAGATCAATGTTGCACCTAGCTCAGCAGCAGCAAGAGATGTTATTCAGAGCCTTGCCACTTTCTGCAAACCTTTCCGCCACAGAGTTTATTTCCCCTTTTCCCCTTTCACATCACAGCACAAACATGCTCAAGTCCCCTCCATTTTCTAAACAAAAGCACTTTCAGTTTTCCTCTCCAGCAACTCTTTTTTTGTCCTTTCTCTCCAATTTCCATGGGCACGGAATATTACAATGTCTACCCCTAACTGGGTTTCCAAATATTTTCCAGAAACTATTAAAACAGAGCCCTTAGTATCTTCTGTATATTCTAAGACAAGTGGTCAATCTTCCTTCTTTCATTTATTAGCTTCCTTAAGCCAACTTGCTTCCTTTCTTGTCCTGTCTTTGTTTTTCTTCTGCTATTCCATCCTTTTTTAACTTTCTTTTTACCTCACCTGAATCACTATTTCAGTCTATCCTAAACATAAAAATATGATCTCAAATCCTGTGGCAATTTTCTCCATGGGTACGAGTCCTCTTGGCCTTGTACATTTTCTGTTTAAATTATTTCTTTCATGAAACCTCTCCATAGAAAACAAATTTAGCTTCTATTGTTACATGGCAACACAGCCCAGCACTATAGTCTTGCCAAAAATTTACCACATGTAACTTCAGACATCTGCAGTTTACATATCTTATACCTGTGCTAGTAAACCACATCTCTCCTTACTGTCATTTCAGAAAAAAACCCAACAAACCCAACATTTTTAGGGACTGATCTGTTTCATATGTCTCTTTTAGAAATAATGGGTTCCTAGTTGTGTCTTATTTCTCTCAGCTGTAAGAGAGCTTCTGTGGTTAACTCAGATGTTAAAGTCAGATAATCCCACTCCGACTTTGATACATAATTTACTGGATGCCCAGCTGTAAGCTTAAATTCTGTTGCCTAAAACAAACTTTTTCCCACTGTGCCTCCTTGCAACCAAAATTCTATACCCATCTCCATTAATCCAGGCTTTTAACTTTCAATTCATATTTCTTACTTGAGTCACCATATCTAGGCTACCTATATCTTGACAAGTTTTATTTTTTACAATTAGGACAATTTTGATTTTTTATCGATTTAATCCTTCTTAGTATAATTCCATTTTTTTTTCATCTCAATGAAAAGTTATTCAAGAAGCTTGTGCCAAATTCATATTTCACTCTTATAACTCTGATAATACGAATTCCCTCTTTTTATTTATTTGTTGAATTCCTCTATCATATCATAAACAAAAGTGGAGACAAAAGGCTTCACAGTATATCAACAGTCTTATCATTTCTCATTCAGTATCAGGGATTCACTTTGCACTTCCCACTTCCTCACAAAGCACTTCCTTCTCCATGTCCTCAAGGGTAGTTAACTATTTATAGTTAACAATGTCTTCTTGTTTCCTTCCAATCTCTTATGTGTTAAACATAATGCTCTTATGGATTCTTTTTCACTCTTATATGGCAAGCTATTTAGGGAAAGAGCTTTTTCTTCATTATACAAACACCTTTTAAGTGTGGTCTGGATAAGACCTCCTTCTATTGTGAGAACAGAAATACAAAATTATATAATTAAAATATATTTTGTTTTGCTGCATCATTTTTGGGTGCATACGTTGTATAACAGGAAAGATTCATATCAAAAGGTCTTTCTAAGACAAGGGGAGCCATTAGCTCTCTTCCTCAATGGATGTTCTGTGGCCCATGGTTAAGTGGATTAGCTTCAATAAATTCATATTGCCCACTCCTATACATTAAATTCTCAATTGCTATCTAAAAATTACTTTAGTTGCAGTAACACTTACAAAATACAATCCATAGGTATTCTGTGAGCTCTACTATCATATTATGGAAATTACTTTGTCATTTTTACTTTCTAGGGTTCTTTTCATTTGCAGGAAATTAAGTCATTCCAGTATTCTGCTGGGAAAATGAAATATAAGTTCTTTTTGCTTTTTTTCCTCGTAATTATTATGTAATTTTGAATACTAAAGCAAAGGGTAAATGATGGAAACCACTTAATTATTTGATCCATTAAATGAAATCAGAGCAAACAGTCCAGAAGGAACAAAGCACTACCTCAGAGTGCAGAAACCTGTTATAATCTGCGTGCGTTTCCTATCATCGAAAAGGTACAGTAAAGAGTGTGATATCAATAGGCTGAAATCACGGGAAGGTTAAAACTATTGCACTGGGAGATTATCTGAAATATTTGTACAGGGAATAACTCTACCACGGTACGATGCAATACATGAAATGTGCTTGCAAAACCACCGAAAGGACAAGTCACAACCTCTCACCAAATTCACCTCCTTGGGGACTGACGTCAAAAAGCTGTCGTATGCAGGTCAGTTACTGATGTTCTGAGAGGAACTTTATTTCTGGTAACCAGCTTTAAATTCACAACTGGACTTAGTGTCAGGGTGCTTAATACAGCCTCGGAGGAGACACCTACAAGACTGCCAGCCTGGCCACCAGTAGGATGGAGGAACCACTCATATATGGCTGGTGTCATAGAATTGCACGAGGCACATGCCGAGAAAGCATAGCCGTGTTTCACGGCAACAGAGCAGGGAAAGAAATTTTAACTAAGAGCTCAGGTACCATTCCTGAAGGGCATCTTGATGGATGTTTCCATTTTCTGAATCCTGGTTAAAAAAATTATCTGCTACGACCTGTAAATTATCTGCAAATCAAATCAATCTTTATACTTGCATTCTGTGAGATATATCATTAATGAATCAATTGATATTTCCCCCCTACAATTTCCTGAGTAGTTTGTATAACATACGAAAGCTGGGTCTGGGGATAGAGGGTGGAGGCAGGAAGTATATCAAATTTAACGTACAAGTCTCTGAGTTTTCAGAAAAACTGAAAAATAAAACTGATGATTGATTACAGATGTTTCCTTGCAACTTACAGTTTGAAACATCTCAGTATATTAAAACTAAAAGGACATTCCTTAAAACTTATGCCTGTTTTCAACCTAAGGTTGAAATTAAGAAAATTACTACTTTCTTTAGAATGTTTTTCACTGTACATATAAATTAACTTCTATCCCCATCACAATTTGTTTTCACAGCTGGTTTTTTGACTTCTAATCTGCAATTTGGCTCCTGAAAAGAATACACAGTTCAGGTTCTTTGTTTAAAATTCAGTCCCTTTCCTTAACCCCTGCCAGAAACCAACTTTTGAAAACTAGGATTGGAAAGTATATAAAAGAGTATTTTAATTGTTCATTAAAAGCTTTCTGTGCAATTTTTTAAGTACTAGGAGACCAGCAAGAAAACCCCCTTCCATGAACTTGTGGATTTTCACACAAAGGTAATTTTGCAATCTTTTCTAATTCAGTTTTCAGCAACATTTGCCAACTGTAATAGTCTATACTTATGACAACATTTTCTTCATAAGTACTTAATTTATATTAACTACCTCTTTCTAAAGATGGATTAATGTGGGTAGACTAGTGAGAGATGATAAAATACTCTCAAAAATATTTATGCACAAAATTCATAAAACAAAAAAAAGATATGCAAAAGATTTTCTTTTTCTTTTCTTTCTATCAGATCCCAGTTGTCAATATTTATAAACAATAAAACTCTAATAATAACCATTCTGTAAAAGCCTGTGTGGTATTGCAAGGAAAAGGACTTTAAAATTTCAGATTTCAAAATAAAAACCAGCCTTAATTATAAACTTTCTTTGGTAGTGGCAAATAGAGACTCATGAGAAATAAAGAACAATGTATGTGAGATTATTTGATTCACAGACTTACCAAACCTCACTTTTACTTATGTAGAATATACCAATGCATACAGACATACAAGATATTGCATTATTACATTAATGAGTTATTATAATGACTTTCAATAAGACACATGAATTTCAGTTCCATTCTTTGTTTCAGTTTGTTAGTTCTTCCTTTCCATCAGCAATTTCCAAACTAGAGCAATAATAAAACCACGTCATGTTACTTTATCCTATTTGAAATATATTAGGTAACTCATCAAATTCTTTTGGATGACGATGAGAGGTCCAGAAGAAGTGAGTATTTTCCTTACTTATTCTAATGGATTTTTTTCTTTTTTATCAGATCAAAAAAAGATGCTTTAATTTTCATGATGCAGTTCTTAACCTGCCTTTGTTTGAACCACAAACCAGAAATTCAAGAAAAATTGCCCATTCTTTCAGATTCAACAGCTAAGCAACTTCAAAAATGACATCATGTAGATTTTAAGCATACGTTCTTTCATAGTTGTTTTCCAGTTGTTTTGTTTACATTTTGGGGTTTGGGTTGTTTGTTTTTTTTTTTTTTTTGG
>JAOBAS010000057.1:15105727-15135376 GCA_025311575.1 Elanoides forficatus
AAAGTAACCAATTTTATTTAATTTTGACTAATGAATTTTCTCTATATGTGTGTTAAAAAAAAAAAAAAACCCAAAAAAAACCCCACCTAAAATATAACTAGTAAGTTTGTACATATAAACAAAAATCTAGGTCTTTCCTCATCTTTCTTATCACCCATTTTCATTTACCAGGCCTCCTCTTATAACTTTATCTCCAATGCCTCACTATGTTACACATCCAAATGAGCTTTACAGGAGCAGTTCTACAAAAGTAACTCTATATTCCAGACTCCCCGGCTGTTGTACAGCATAGAAATTTCCACCAGTGCAAACAAGTATTTCAGAATGTCACCACGCTGTTACCTTCCTTCCAAGATTAAAGCTGCTAATTTTCTCTCCTTGTGGAATCCTCTTTCCTTACCAAATTTCAGTGCTTGACCTCTCATGCCATGGCTGACAAGCTTGCCAAAATTTTTTTCAATGTATTTTATTGAAGGGTTACCTGAGGTGATCGTTATCTTGGTCTGATTATATTGAATTAGTCTACTTCAGCATGAACAACCACTCTGCAATGCTGGTTATTATATTCCTACATCTAATTTCTTTAATTGGTTAAAATGGACAGAAATCGGCCTTTTCAGCCTCCAGAGAATATTCATCACTCCAAATAACTTGTGTCTGCTTTTGTGTCTGAAAAATTGATGGTAACAGCTGAGCAGTCATCTCTGATCAGGTAGCTCATATTTAAACAAACAAACAAGCGCTCTTCAGGAAGATTTACATGTACAGCAAATCAGAATACCAGCTAAATCTGAAATGAAAACATACACATAGTAAACATTTAAGGCATAAGAAGTTATATCTATCAATTTGTCTTTAGAAATATTTTACTAATTCCTTCACATATGTTGGAAAATCACCACTTAGCCTCTCCAGATTTTCTCAGCTCGTCTGCTTGTTTTCATTTATTTATTTGTGTCTGTATTACTATTCATTGATAAGCAAGTAAAACATCCTTTTCTAGACATTTCAAGGTCACAAGCAGCACTTAAAAAGCATGGATACCAAACAGTGTTCTTCTATCCTTCTAATATGCAGGTTGTCCTACTATAAATTTTTAATAGAAACTTCAGCTGAAAAACCTCAGGTCTTTATTTTCACCTAATTTAATTTCTAGTTGCTTAGTTCCTTGTTTTGGTTTATCTGACAGACAATGACTGACTTCGTTGCCTGTTAAAAACCCTGAACAAACCTTATCCAAGACGGCTGGTCCTCTTTCTCTTCCTGTGATGCAGACTTATGTATAGTAAGACAAAACTTGATGCCTTCCAGCATTTCATTTGCGCTCATAAACTGTCTTGCTAATGAATCACCACTCTTTCAATTTACAAAACAGTAAAATAAAAAGTGGGGGGTTTTGTTGGTGACTGTGGGTGAAATGCCACCTCTAGGTATCCTCTGCTCTGCCTGTGCTTTACAAGCACCAAGCACTCGCTTTGTGCACGGCAAACAACTGTAAAAGAAAAAAGTTATAAACTTGCTGCACGGTTGGCACTTCTTTTTTCTAGTTGGTGTTTCATCACTTCCTCCAGTATTAGGAAAGTTTCACAAAAGTTTAATAATCCCTCCATTAAAACAGGCCCTCCATAGAAGCACAATACTTGTCTTCCAGAATTTCTCGCAGCTTGGAATGTGTCTCCAATATTCTTATAATTGAATTTCCATTTAAGTCAATGTTATTTACATCATCAGGACATAGAGATAGAGATGCAAATATTGAGAAAATCTCTTTGTCATATAAAGTATCTTTACATGATAAAATGATGAACATTTACAGAGTTCAGCCAAAGCTCAACAATATTAATATTCATTAACTAAGCTGTGCTAAAAATTAGTAACTGCTTCACCTTCACAAGTCTTGGGAGACTTCATGAAGCAAAGTCTTATATATAGGAAATATATCCATGAATATATCCAGAAAGTTAAAATCTTTCAGCAACTGCTCACATAAAGACAAAGTTTTACTTAATGATTACTGTCACATTAATGCGTTTTACAGACCACCAACAAAGGGGCCACACTGGCATACAGCGAGAGACAGCATGTTCCTTTAGTCATTACTAATGAAAGGTCAAATGAAGTGCATGTCCAAGTTCTTGTCTGTGTGGGACTGAAGAATATGGGATATGTTTCTACATTTATTACAGTGGGTGCCCTATAATGCATTTGTTTAAAAGATTTATCCCTTCTTTGTTTAAAAAACAAGTGTTTCTTAAAAAAAGGCATTGTATGATATTTTATTATTTAAAGGGTTCTATTTCAGAGAACATGAACAGTGCTAAATTCATCAGTGTCTCCCTATCATCTTTAAGCAGAAGGATTAAGCAAAGAAATTTTTTTTTTTTTTTTCTGTGCCTTATCTGCAGTCTCACAGGGAGAGGACTATGGCAGACCTAATTATATTCACAATGAACTCAGAGGAAAATGGTTCAGAGGTGAAATTTTCATTAAGACAATTACTCATATCTCCATATGCTAATTCACATACAGATGCTGAACTGTAGAATGAGGAGTTTCTAAAATATGTATCAACTGTATTTGAGTGTTAATGAGCTTTCTGAATACTTGTCAGGAGAAGTCATGTACTCAGAAATTTGATAAATCCCAGTGACAGAGAGGAATAGACCCATTCAGACAGTGAACCTTCAAATTACATTCAAAGCATGACATTTTCCTCCATGAAGTACCCGAATTACCCATTAACCAAGGTAAGTGAAAACAACCTGACACCGAATGTCACCAGCAACATGCATAAAGGTCATTAGCTTGTTAATGTTATTCTCAGCACCTGAGCAACATAGGATGGTATTACTTGCATCACATTCCACAGGAAGGTTTTGGTTTTTTAAAAAATGTTTTGTATGAAATGATACGGAACAATAAAACATCGTTTGAAGAGAGTCACAAGTGAGTGTTTAATACTAGAAAAGAGAATGACAATTATCGTCCTTCATGTTCATAAGTTCAAATGTGATAAAAAAATATATATGTTGCCATGCAATATTAGATATCACTAAATACTGTTCAAGATAACCACGAAGAAAATGCTAACAAATTTTTCACATCAAGTTGCAGAGGGTTTCTATGTCAAAAATTATGTCTTCAATTTTAAGTTCAGGTCTAAGTTTTTTCTCATTGACAAGACTAGGGCATTGCAAACTTTAGCATCTTTCTTCAAATCAAGTAATCCCTTCAGCCTGGTTGATATTGCAAAATCTGCCCCAGGCATTTTCTTTTTAGCACCATAAATGACATAGTGTTCAGCTCTCTCACATACTTATGCTGCATATGAAAGTAAGGAACATCTATAACTATTGCTGAAATGAAGTGATGCTAAAAAGTTTAAATTTAACCTTAAAAAAAGTGAAAAGCGATGTATCCGTTTCTGTATTTTCACTTAGATTAAAGATGCTTACAACATACAGAGGATCTGCAAATGCCTGGGCGAGTTCAAAGAAGCATTAAGGAGTCCTGCCATCCTTAGCTGTATGACTATGACCAAAATCATAAATGAGATTAGGTTACCAAGAAGCAGGGAAATAAGTTGTTTCTACATTTTTAAAGATTTTAGTGAAGTCAAATGCATATAAAAGTACTGAAAAATATGTAAATTCTTTTAACATAAAATAGTTTATGTTTTATTTCTTATATAAGCATTTAGGCTCAGATCCTCAAATGCAATAGGCATCTAATATTAAACTTGGTTTAAGCAACTGACTCACAGAAAATATAGACTGAAGTGAAAGTTAGGCATCTCAATACCTTTGGGAATCTGAGTCATGGTAAACAATAACAAAGCAAACGAAATGAGGTTCATAGTGTCAATCAGAGACAGCTATTTCAAAGGAATTTAAAAAAAAAAAAAGAAAAAAAAGAAACCACTGTGGACTGTGATAAATACTGCTATTTTTTCCACCAAAATAAGTATTCTTACTTTAGGGACTCTATTGTCAGCACTTATGCACAAGCTCAAGCCAAAACATGTGGTTTCCATGAGTGATTTATATCTTTGGGAGGAAGCACACAAGCAAATTTCAGAACAGACCTACAGGCTCAAGCTACACAGTAAATTATCTCTATACACTGTGTTGGAAGTATATAGCTTCAGTCTCGTTTAAAAAGACAAATTTCTTTTCCCCACCAAACTCCCCTACATTTACCCCTGCAAATCAGTGGTTAATAGGTATGTCCTCTCTGCTGTTTTGATTTAATTTTAGCTTGTATTAAAAATGTACTTTGTCTGAAAGTGTTCTAAGGAGGTATGCAGGTATCCTAGATTCCTGCAGTACTGCTACGTTTGTGCCCTTTAAAAATCAGCTTCATTAGCACAGACTTGAAGTCTTGGAAGCGGCCGGTGAGATGATGCAACACGTTATTTGCATTTTTCAACAAAGCAGCTATAACTGTGACACAGCCAAGGTATGCCTCTCCTATCGCTGAATGGACCTGAAACATGTCATGCTTTCCACTGCTGGAGAGCCGAGATATTAGCTATTCTACTTGCTGCTCTCTAATTCTCTTTGAAATACTTGGGAAAGTAGTGAATCTGAAAAGGATTAAACCATATATCATAAATAACTGATAAGCTATAGTACAGTTTTTATTTAGCAATAGCTTGTAGTAAGAGTAGCCAATTGTGTTAATAAATATGCACACATGTACATCCGGAGAGAGAGGGAGAGGCGAAAGGGAGGAAGGGAGGGAAGAACCATTTCATCTTCTACTAAAATACAAAATGAACGAAATGAAACAATTAAAAACAGTTCAAAGAACTGCACAAGAGCGGAAGTGAACACCACAGCCAATTACAAGCGCAGGGGCTAATTACATTCGGCAGCCTGTAATTAGCCCTGCTGGAATCTGTCCAGAAGACAGGGTCCGACCCAGCAGCTCAGTCAACCCGAAAGCTGGCTCCGAAGAGCAAGTGCCCGGGGCTGAACGCCGCCTTTCACGCAGGCAGCTACTTGTGAGCTCAGAGAGAGCCCCGTAAAAGCCTGGCCAATGAAGCCTGTCACGGGAATGGTGCAGCAAAAAGAGATCGTCACCTTCTAGCGGGCAATAATAAAACCTCGTCTCTATTTTTTTCAGAAACGTACTTCCTTCCTGTGCATCAGCTGACTAAATAACTGTCACAATTAAAGGTGCTTCAGTTGATAGACATTCCAGCTGATTAATAATTTCAATGAAGTTACAAAAAGCCAGCACTAACATAACTTTCTCTTTTTCTGACTGGTATCACCAAACTTCAGGAAGCTATTATATTGACAACCAAGTTTAACCTGACATTTTTTGAATGCAACTGTCAGACATTTATTTTTTGTTATGACATTTACATCTTATTTGTCCTGTGTATGGCTGCCTAAAGTCTGCAAAGAACTGTAAAGAACTCTGTAAAAAAGGAACATAAAAAGTTCAGACATAACCTAAAGTCAGAACTTTTGTGCTTTTCTACCTCCTTTTGCATTTGCTTGCACCTGACCTCAGCAGCCTCTCATTAAATAAAAGGATGAGGCAAGAAGCACAGCACAGCACAATGCTTAACGAAGGCAGGATTCTTGGACTGACACTTCTTATCCTCATCTATTCATTTTGCCACATGTTGTTCATTAATATATTTTCAGAGAGTCACAGAGGCTGGAAGGCACCTCTGGAGATCACGTGGTCCAAGCCTCTGCTCAGAGCAGGGTCCATGACAGCAGGTTGCTCAAGGCCATTTCCAGTTGAGTTTTGAGTATCTCCAAGGATGGAGACTCCACAACACCTCCAGGCAACCTGTTCCTGTGCGTGACCACCTGTGTCGTGAAGAAGTTTTTTCTTACGTTTAAGTAGGATTTCCTGTGTTTCGGTTGGTGCCATTGCCTCTTGTCCTGTTCCTTAGCACCGCTGAGAAGAGTCTGGCTCTGTCCTCTTTACTCCTCAATCAGGTACTTATACACATGGATAAATTCCCCTGAGCCTTCCCTTCTCCAGGCTGAGTGGTCCCAGCTCTCCCAGCCTCTCCTCATGTCAGATGCTCCAGATGCTTAATCTTTGTGACCCTTCACTGGGCTTGCTCCATTAAGCCCACGTCTCCTTTGTACTGGCGAGCCCAGCACTGGCTTTATCTTCTAAAAGAAGTAAGGCTGCTCTGTCACAGGCATCTGAGAAGCAGCTACAATTTAATGCTATGGTCTGAAAACAGTTACAACACACCTAAAATACTGGTGCTGAAATTCCTTCTCGCTGCCAGTAAAAACGCCATCGTATTTTACTAAGGAGTTTTCTAAATAAATATATGAACATATTTTGTACGTAACTAAGTTCTTTAACTAAGTTGCTATTTTTGTTATCCACAATTACTCATTTTACTGTGAGTCTCCCTTATTTTTGTAACTTCCTTTCGGTTTGCTCAAATGTAAAAGGTACTTTTGGTACTGCTGATTTTGTATATGCCACTATATATGTAATAACTTATTCAAACTCTTCTGAATCATTTTTTTCATGTAAAAAAATCTTTATAAAAGAAAAGGCTTAAAGGGTATTCAGCCTCAAGGTACATTAAACCGTGACAGTTTTATGAGTTTTCCTCCAATTTGTTGCTGAGGTAAAAGAATATTTGTAATGAACAATGAATGGGTTTGTCACTGTAAAAATATATTGATTATATGATACCTGAGGGTTTACTAATGCATTTAGAGCTTGCATTTACTAGTTAATACATAAAATCATAAATGTACCTACATAATTTTCTCATCTACGCCCCAGTGTTTGGTTTGCCTTTAATCTCAGAAGTTTCAGTGTTTCCAGAAATAGAAATGGATTTGAGGAAGAATGAGAAAGGTAAAGGGATAGAAACGCTTGTTATAAAGTAACAATACTGATGTATTCTAAAGTATGTAAGAACAATATAATGATAGTCATGTCTCTTTTTCATCATGTTTATTGAAAAAAAACATTGGCAGAATTAATTACCATAAGACCTATAAGTGCCCAAAGAATTACTGTAAGCGCCCATAAGAATGACCACAAGTGCCTGTAAGAAATTAGGCGGTTAACCGAATGAACTATGTGAAGCTTTTCTTTCCCTTCCAGGATGGATCTAGCAGAGAGTATTTTGGAAAACACAGTAGGTAGAAGAGTACATGCTGCCCTATGTGAACCCCTTTGACCTGCACATGGGGACGTATTTATGAGAAGATGCAGTGTTGCAGAACTAGAGCAAGAGTGTCCATTTCCTGCCCTTCCAAATGTCGTCATTGATATGACAAAGCATAAGGAAGGTCAGTTCCACTGTAGGATTTCAGACACTTTCAGTCATCAGCCTCAGGGAGAAGTGCTGCAGACTGGACTTCCTCCGTGTGCAGGAGTTAAGTGAGAAAGATGAAGAAAAAACAGGGTGGGGGAAACACACAAGGGAAAAATAACTGAAGAGTTTGAAAACTAGTATTAGGAACTAGTATTATGTGCTAAACGCATCTGTGACATTTATGGAAAATTTCTTTGCTGCAGTAAAAATTATTTCACATGGCAAATTCAAGCAGGACTACTGAAGACTTTATGTAACGTTTCAGGATGGCATGGAAACGGTTTAAAAATACGCCAGAGAGCTCTGGGTGGATTTCACCCCTGCTGTGTTTTATGACTAGCTGGGAGCTGTTGCTAGTATTTATCAAGTCATCATACCAATTACAGACCCTTACTGAAGACTGCATGTCTTCTGTGAGTGCAGGAACAGACTTATGTTGCTCTGTATAAACAAGAACGTTTTTTCTGCAGATGGTTCTAGAGTATCGTCAAAAAAGGGTCACAACTTCCATCTAAAAATGCCAATATAACTGACGTTCTCAAGCATGTATTACAATGGAACCATATAAATACAATGTTGTTACTACATAATCTATTGGATTCGATGTTACCTTCTCTGAAAATCACATACAATTCCATTTGGTATTGCTAATTTGATCATACTTTCAGTCACCTGGTATTTCAGCTTTCTCATAAAGGTTAACAAGGACATAAACTGTAATCATAAGTTATCTGGGAACAAGGACCATCTTGACAACATTCGAACCCTTCATAGGCTCTTACATTCTGAAAATGTACTCTTCGCTCAGTACTCTGCAGTTCAGTCAGAAGATGCTCCTCCTACCCACTCAAACACCAAAAAGCACTGGGAAGACACAGAATATCTTTTCTATTTCCTTTAATATGGAGCTAGATCCTTAAGAAATCTTACTAATGTCACATCAGTAACTATACATGCAGAGATGACATTTTGAAAATTTGGACTATGTATGTTGGATTGCAAGCACCTGTACGCTGCTGCATTTTAACGGACACAGTGAGTTTAAAAAGTCGCTCCATAGACACATGCCAGGGATCTTGTGTGGGAAGCTAACGAGGAGTTATGTGGGATTCTGCCATTGGTGTGTTATTGTATTACAAGCTAGGAGCATCTAAGCTACTTATTTCATCTCGGGGAGACCAGCTAATAATAGCCACTTTGTTTTCAAATAGTATTATTACATGGAGAAACCAAATAAGAGAAATCAAAACCTTTTTTTTTTCCTGACAATGTTTTGTACCTTATTGGGAAAAAGGAAAACATGTATACTGCTTAACTGATTTCAACATAGAAGAGTTAAAAAGAATTTAACAAATGACTGACAGTTGTTAAAAACCTGTAAGACAGTCTTTTTCTTATAAGCATGACACTCTTAAACATTCATGCTAGTACCTGAACTCAGTTTTAGCAATTTGATTGATCCCACTAAGAGATATACGCTGTTTAGTCTTCCAGGAGGTAGATATACAGGAAGCAACAGTTGAAAATACAAAATAGAGGTTCATTGGTTAAACACAGAAACTAATGATAACTAGATAAAATTAAAGTTTTTGTGCTCATATGATGGTCACCAGATGAGTATTAAGGAGTAATGACTAAAATTTACCTTGTTTGTCAACTATCTCTGTTCTACTGAATTCCATTATTTTATTCTACTGAAGCAGTTATTATAATAAGAGGATAAATTACATTTGAAAAAAAATAGTTCATGGTGGTAAACTCTCTCTCTCTAAACACCTTTAAGAGTGACACATTGTAAATGGCAGGGTTCACAACAAAGATACTTTGAAATCTTCATAGATACTCGATTTTCTGCTCCTAGCAAATCTTCAAAGTCACTTCTCCATCACCTTTATGGATGAAAAATTCCATCCCAGGCAACTAACCATAGCAAAGGAGAATGGTGAAGAGAGAGATTAATTTGGGCACTGTTCTTAACACCACCTTTGGTTTTTGAAAGCTACTGAGCTTCCAATAAGTCTGCATATTTCAGTCCAGATTACAATTTTGTAGCTGGAAAACACTGAGAGATATATAGTCCAAAAGGATGATCAGTGAGAGCCGGTAAGAAAATAATCATTCTCTGGTCCCAACTGCAATTTTTATTCTTCATGCCATATGAATTAATCAGCAAAACTAATATGAGAAATTTATTAGGAGTGTCAAGAATTAAAACATGTCACAGTTTTAATCCTTGAAATTCTTATTAATGTCTCTACTTCTATTTGGAACAGATGTAAGGGTTCCATTAAAGAAATTCTCCAATATTAGTTGCACCAAGTAGCATATTTTGTAGGCATCAGTGTTTAATTTTCAGACATAAGCCTAAGCTCCATTCATTGAGTATTTAATGAGGTTAAGATACATATTACCAGATGGGAGTATTTCTTACTAGCATTCTCCTCATAATAATTGTGTTGTACAACTGCAACACTGTAAATTGTTGATCAGTTTCAAATCCTGGGCTAATATACTCTTTTTGAGTAGTCATCTTATGTGACAAGATCTTGATAAAGCTTTAATTCATATATGCCATGGCACCACTACATGGGAAGTGCATGGCCTACATCTCTCCAGGGTGCTACTATAATTATTTTACACTGGTATAGATACACGAATGAGAGTAAGGGTAGAGTGGAAAAAGGAGGAAATTGATAACATCGAAGAACTTGTCCCAGTTTTACCACATGCTGGCCCTCTTTTGTCTTGCTTAGTGACAACTATACATTGGTCATTTTTACTGAATTTAAAAAAAGGTGCTTCATTTTTCTTCATTTGATGCCAACTACTGTGAAATCCTTTCACGAGAGCAGCACTGAAAACTGTGGATTTGGATATTCAGATATCTGAATAATTTGCTGCGAGCAACTTGGTATTTAGTTTGCTCTCCTGCCCATTTCTGGGTTGGGAGTAACAAGAAAGGAGGGTTAGATGAAATACTGATGATTTCTGAGAAAGGTGGCGTATCTTAAATCCAGCGTACCTGATAGGGAACACTGTCATTTAGTATTTATGTTGCACAACTTGCAAGAGACTTCAACACACGGTAAAAAAGTAAAGGACAATCTAAAGAGATATACTGTCTGACAAGCAGGAGAAGGAAAGTACAATTGTGTCCTTTTTTCAAAGGGAAACCGAGGAACAAGGAAGGTAAATGTCAGAATAAAAAACAGTAGCAGAAAGCTGAGAGTACCTGAGTACTTCAGCCATGAGTCTGCTCTTTATCTTATAAACATAAATTAAGTTGCTCTCAGTTCTAAATGACTGAAGACTTTTGCTTAGCCGGAATGGATATAATTTCACTAACCCCAGCCATGTAAAGCGTATACAGTCTCCCCTAACTGAGGTAAGAGAGAAATGGACACCCCGAGCGTGAATCAGTCAATCACGAGATGTCCTCTGTGATCCCTTGCTGCTCTCCACTGATTACAGCACGAGCCTAGAGGACTCGCTCGGACTCAATACCCAGTGTTTTTCTAGTGGCTAGAAAAAAGCGAGGAAAAAACTACACGCTGACTACCGCCATACACATTATATGGGTTTGTACTTTTGTGGAGTTTATTTCTCCTGAAAGTCTTCAAAATAACTTCAGCCTTTGGGAGCATATCTAGGTGACTGCCTTCTACTACTAGTATTTTAAATTGATCACTATTTTATCTGTATGCTCTAACTTCTGTGGCTCTAAAAATAATTAAAATTTTAAGTAAAGCTGAGCATAAATGCTGACAGATTGAAGAAATACAAACCAGCCAAACAAATACTGCATTCACCTCCTTCTTGAGCCCATTTAAAAACCCAGGGTGCACACTTCTTGTGACCTAATTTATAACTCAGAGCATTATAAAGTATTTTCACTGGTTTCAGCATGCTTTGCACTACCATTTAGTTGAAAACATTTGAAATCACATACTTTTAGATTTGAGAACCAGAATATTCTATAGCATGACAACAGCATCTCTTTGAAACCTCTACGTTCCAACTGTAAAATCAACTTTGTTTTTGATTTTCAGCAATGTAAATTGGATGAGAATTAGTCACTGTCAATAACTATTGACAAATATTACATTTCCTCTGAATGGCTTGTACTGATCATAAGTACCAGTTTTACAACTAGCATGCCTTCAATAAGCGTCTTAACCTTCAAGCACTAAAAATGACCCATCAAGATATTCAGCTAGACAGAATAGGCACTTATGACCATATGTATATACAATATTCTTACCCTGTCCTAAAGATGATACTGGAATCTCACATGATGAGAGGAAAAAAGTTTTAGATTTTTCCAGATGAATTATTTTCACCACCAAGAAATCCTAAACCACACAAAACATGTACGGAAATAAATTAAGAATTATATCAGAAATAACTTATTTATTTGATCACTAAGAGATTAAGGCAATATAGAAAATCAAAAAGAAAAAGAAGGCACAGGTAACGGAAGAAATGACAAACCTCAAGTAACATGTTTGATCTTATAGAATATCTTCCTCAAATAGTTGTTTTCAAATTTTTATAGATTAATATTGTTTTACAGACATACATTCTTATCATTTTCTTCAACATAAGCAGCAATGCTCACACGAGGAGTAAGTAGATAATCTGAGACTTTTCACTCAGAAAAGAGATGGCTGAAGGTAAATATTAGGGAGGGCTATAATAAAATCATGAGTGGCCAGAAAAGGGTTTTGGGATGGGAATGGGAAAGACCATTCACCAGTTTTTCTTATACAAGAACTGAAGAGCATCAAACAAAACTAACAGCAAAGCTTCAAAACAAACACAAAAAATCATTTTTCACACAATGCTGAGTTAAAATAGTGGAATTCCTTCCTGCAAGATACTGTGGAGGCTTAAAGGGTACATAGGACTGGTCAAATAAGTGATATAGAGATCAGAAAAAAACAATTAGGTACGGTCAGCAGTGGAAGAATTCCCAGAACTTCAGGTAAGAGGAAACTGGAGGATATTCTCAGGAAATATCATGGTCATGCTTACCCTGTTCCTTCATTTCTCCTTATGCAATTACTATAGTCCCCATGTGGAGATATGGGTTAATTCAGAGTGGAATTAGTAACTTTAACAGGAGCTTCTGAAAAGTTCTGTAATTAAATCCCAGAATCCTCTGACTGAAAAACCTTTTCCCAAGACTAAATATGAGAAGAAAGCTTATTTCCATGAGCTATAGTACATGATAAAAGGAGTTTTAAATATTAAATGATATAAGCAACCAAGTATAAATACATTCTGTATGAATGTGCGTCCTATTTAAATTTCTCAGCATTTGCCTTCCACGCAGACTTCAGTAGCTACTTCATTTGCCTAAGAGAAAACTTAAACACACACTGTAACTGCTTTCTTATTACTCCAATGAAAAATTAATGTCTTAGGCTACAAATCTATGTTTTGTTCACTAAGTTTGCTATCTATTGGGAACTTAGAGTGTTGCAACTCTGCAGTTTGAAGTTATTTGGGTATTCAGGGAGAAGGTTAAGAGAGAACACGAAGGAAAGCTGATTAGTCATCTTGTTTTACATACATTTAATCCAATACCACTTGTATATAGTATTTATTTGTAGCTTTACAGGCAGTATCTACAGGTCAATATTGCCAGTTTTAATACGAAATCACACATTATTTAGTTACCAGTGCAACACAAGATATAATTCTTTTTTTTTTTTTTTTAATTCAAAGTGTTCAGTTATTCAAAGACTCTTAACCATGCTAAAAATATAGCAATCGGGATTTCTGTCTAATTACAAAGTGATAGAAGTGCACATGAAAAGTTAAAAAATTAGTTACATTCCTTGAAATGCTATAATGTTAGAGTGATAATTAAGGCAGAAAAACTTTATAAAAATAAAAGTAAATCTTCAATAAAGTAGGTTTTGGCATTAATATGAATTAGTACCTTAGCATTAAATATAGATATATATTTGGGTTTGTAATAGAATATATTGGGTCTGTAAGTCATATCATACCTAATTGTCTAGAAGCTACTAATTTAATACAGATGTTCAGATTAAAATATATCGGTTTTTATCCTATAAATTACTTATTTAAAAGTCAGGCTAGCTTCCTTGTATTTCTCTTTTTCACTACTTTATAGACTACTACCATTTCACAAGCAGAACACATATCCATATTCTCATTACAATAAATCTAAATTTACACTTTGTTCTGATTTAACCGAAAGAATAGAGTGGATGGCAACAGGGAAAATAAGGAATGTAAAAAAGATTAATATACAATGCACATAATAAATAAAAATATTACACACCTTTAAAAGTTATATTGCACACCTATCCAAACAAGTGGTTGCGGTTTTATAAAAGCTCACGTAAACATCATTAATGTTCTTTCTTCCTTAATAAAATTATCTAAGAGCCCTTTCAAAATTTATGATCTGTACCAAAAATACTAATAGATCTCTGTGTGTTACACATCTTCTGGTTGAACTCAAAACCTAAAAATCAGTAATTGCTCAAGTTGATGCTAGCTACTGGCAGCAGACTGTGGTAAGAGGGACTTCTACTCCGTTGGATTGTAAGTTTATTTCCCCAGAGAGGATCAAGCTATGCTGAAAGTAACTGATAGATGCAAATATCAGCCAGTTCCAGTGCCAACTAACAAATAAACGTCTCACATCAATACAAACCTTTAAAGATCCTTTTGCACAAAATTTTTTTTCTAATGGGAGTTTAACAGAGTACAGAGTTTCTGATGGATATAAATGCCTCATGAAGGAAGCTGATAACTGTAGCGTGGATATCAGTATAAACAGGCAATTTATGAGAGTTTTGGTTTTTCCCTTCTTATAGCTAAACCTTATCTAAAATCAGAATTAGGGCCCAGCTAGAGATCCTATGCTTTGAAACATAATTCTGATACATACAAGGTAGCAATTTCAGTGCTTATAAAGAGGCAGCCACCAATCAGTCATGCCAGCGAGGTTTGGTTTGCCAAAGCATGACCCTACTATCTAAAATCGACTTTACTTCCATAAAATATGCTACTAATACTAATATATACTCATCTGAGAGGCAGCATCTTCAATTCTTTTCAGAGGATAAATGCCCTACTGACTTCCATCTCTCACTATACGGAAAGAACCGTCATTTCTCAGATACTGTGATATAATAAAAGGGAGGAAGCTGATGTCAAAGGGACCTTTAATGCCATCCTACTTCTGTCAGCACAATTCTCCTTTTTGAGAATACATGTAAGATTATACACAGATTCATGCTCCTTTTTTCCCCCCTCTGTTGGCCACTATCATTACTGCTTTAACATCTATATATCAAACAAAGCAATCAGAAAAGAGACTGCATGGAAAACATACTGTATAGTGTTCTAATAAAAATATTAGTCCAAATTCAAAATTATTTATTAAAAAAACCCAAAACCCCAAACAACAAAAAAAGCCCTAAACAAAAAACCCAACAAACTTTCTTGGAATTTCAGTGGTAATGATCATTTTTAGAAATAACAATTTCAGCAACAGATTAATATCTTTAATTAGAAAAGTCTTTTGCCAACCTGAGACCTATTTTAAATACCAAATACATAGGAAATATCCCTTCTACCTTTAAGCAGTCACTTCTGCTTCATATTTTCACAGTTAATTACATTTTATTACAATTTTTTGTGTAGGGAGCAGAAATAAAAATAGTCTTCCTTTAAGGAACAGAAGAAAATGGTGGGGAAAAAAAAATTATTTAGCCTAACAACATGACCTTTTTTCCTCTGTCGCCTTTTTTTTTTTTTTTTGCAAGGGCCTGGAAACTATTGCAAACGGGTAAAAGATGCACTGTTTTGAGAGAATATGACCGTCATTCTAAGGCTATTTTGCTGCACAGCCTCTTTCCAAATTGATTATTTTTTTAACCACTTCCTTCTGTGTTTATAAAGCTTATTTATTTACTTATTTATTGCAAAGCAAACTTCAAAAGATCACTCCCTTTTTCAGTGCAATGAATAGTGCTACTCCACTTCGATTATGTTCTGCTCTTTCAGATGAACACAGTTCCAGACTGATTCCGTGAATATTTAAGTGTAACCATAAGAAAATACAGTGAACCAATTTTTTTTTTTAAATTTTTATTCTGCTGGTAGTTGACTCTAAACAAGCCAGCAGTGCCATAGTGAAGTGAATGACTAGAACCAACTGGGTATTTATAGTTAATATGTTACATGTGAGAATCGTTGACAGTTAAAAGTGGTTGCTAAGAGCCCAAAGTACCATGACTAGCACCAGAGATAACCAGGAAAGATGTAGTCTTTTCAGTTTGGGTCAAAATTAGGTGAAAAATTGGGTTCATAGGAAGGATGTTTCAAGTCCAAACAGCTGTATTACTTATTCTTGCTTCTTTGTATCCGTGTGTGTACCTGTGCATGCATACATGGATCTATGAATCTTGTTCCTTGATAAGTAAGAGTCAGAGAGGAAAGGATTATCTGGAGGAAAGCCTGAGTTTACAGAGAGCTTGGTTCTGATCCAAGGACAAGCTTTTGCTTGTCCCAAAGCAGCTCTAGTGGCAGAGAGAGGTATTTTTTTAACGCTAAGCCTTGACCTCCTGGGGAAGCGGAACGACAGTCCCGTTCGTCCAACCTGTTCACTGCCACGTGAGGGGAAGGGAATGGAGCTCTAGAAATGGTCTGAGGGTCAGCGAGGGGCTAATGAAAGTTTTCCATGAAGCATGATGATCCAGGAAGGAACAGTAGCCTACGCTAGTACCCAGGCAATACCTACTGAGTAAATAAAGTTGTAACTAACGATCCTGTAGCTCTTCACATTTCATATCTTTCCTTTTCTATGCCTGCAGTTCTGAAACTAAGAGCAGAATTAATGCAAAATGCTTTACGTTTTGAACTAGTTGGTTTAACTTCCAAAAAAAAGTCTTTCTATAAATGAATGCTACATTACTTTGATGTCCACATGCTATTTGGAACATAATAAAGTTATGGACCTAGCTGGACCTACAGAATCTGAAGTCAGTATCTGGGGAGTTTTCTTGCCCTCAGAATCTGATCAGAAGAATTTGTGACTGGAAGGACAAGCACACAAAGAAGTGTTGCATGTCTTTATTTGTAATAAAGCAATTGAAAGTTGCTTTGGAGAAAATTTTCTGCACTTTATGGAGTACAAAGCTAATGGCTACTCCTAGCACTGCCACATCCAACCTGTCTTCATAAAAGACTGCAGCTGACCAGAAAAATCTATATTAGCTAGAAATGAGCGGCTCTTACCTGCCAACACCACCCCGTGAGGTTTACTTGTTGCATCAACAGCATAAGGTTTGACAGTCATAGGCAACTGTGTACTGTGGAGTTTTCACTGTCAGTTTGACACCCTGCCTAGTTTAGAAGCACTGTCATTTTTCGACAGAGAAACGATTACCAAGTGGGTGCTGCTGGAAAGCAGTTTGCACAGCTCGCTTCCAAGGAGCAGGGCTACGGGCAGCCGGAGATCCGGCGGGGAGAGAGACAGGGAGCAGCACAGGAATATTTCGGCTGACCTTTCTGGAAAATTTCGATGTCTGTCTCAGCTCTCACAGCAAAGTTCAGTGTTTCGTTTGATGAGATTGGAGCAGTAGCAGCGCAATGCAGCCATGAACTTAAAGGCAACGGCTTTAAATCTGGGCAGAACGTTGACAGCAGAGTACAAATGTTCTGCCTTCCCTTCACATTTTGGGGTAGGCAGGGCAGGCTATCACTATCGGTTATCTTGTTAGTTGGCAGGGGTGTGTTTGTTTGTTTTGATGCAACACCACCTTTCTGAATGCTAATATTGATTTTCACCCTATAAATTGCTATTTGAAAACAATTAGCCAAAAACTGAGTAAAAGGATTAACAATTTCACCAGTTTAATACCATTAAAAAAATACATCTACCCACGCTGGTCTCATAATAACTGTCTCCAACTTCATTTTAAACTTGCAGAATTATTTTGTGAAGTAACGCCTCGCAGAAAATACCAAGTGAACTCTAAGATCCTGATTACAGCAATGATGAGTTTCAAATGCAAGTAGCGAAGACTGACCATCTCCTTCAGGCCATCATCAAGAGTTAGTGCACAAACTAATGCCGACTGTCAGCTGCTGAACTACGTGGCTGCAAAATACAGCTGGACTGAAGGGATCTTGTAGTGACATGAGGGAATATCGCAAATATTTTCTTCCTTTCTGTGTGAAAAAAAGATTTTGAACCTAGACAACACTTTAATAACCATCTTGATTTGGCATTCAAGAGTTATTTTTCCATTTCTATAAGAGCCACAGGCAAACTCTTGGAAAAAAAAAAAAAAAAGTTTAGAAACAGGACACAGCCCATTTAATTTTAAACCAAGTTACTTGTCCTGAGTAGCGAACAGCCACGGTATCGTGAACCAAATTCTTTTGTTTCTCTACAAACCAGAGCAGAAGGGAAGGTTTCTCCAACCCTCCTTGGCTAATGTACTTTTGGCCCTCTGCCTCGCAGTGAGGCTGGTAGCACAGCCTCCAAAACTATTCAAGTCTCATCTTCTCTGCTGAGAGCACCAGTGAGGGTGCCAATTATCGCTGACTGTCATGGCATTTTCTGTGATGTAGACACTTGTCAGACAGGAATCACAATGAGACAAGTCAGTTCATTTATAAACAGAAATTTAGTATTTTTTTCTCCCTCTCCTTATGAGTCTGCTACAGATGACTGAGTGATTAAGAGAGATTTTGAGGTTTGAGTCTGAATTCACCAGCAGTGAAACTAAAGAATATTTTTTAAAAGATCTCCAAACCTGGAACTGTCTAGACACATCCAGAAAGCTCCTGCCTATTACTGCTTTTGTAATGCAGTATAACAGCAGCTGCTTAGAGCATGTTATTTATTTGTTTTGTGGTTAAAAAAAAATATATCTGTTTTTCAAGACTGATTGCCAGACAGGGGTGACACTTCACTGACTCTAGCTGTGTCACAAAAGTCATCATTTGATGGAACCACTGTGCAAGTAACAGAATTATGTCACTCAGAAAAAAGACTTTGTGAACAGTGTGATCTTTCAAGCAGCACATCCTAATAATTAATCACCAGTAGTATTACTAAGATTTTTTTTTAAGCCTCACTTGCTGCAGTATCTGCCTTCTCTAACATATGACCTCCTCCCAAATTTCCTCACTTCCACACAGTTTAAGTTCTCAATTATAATTTTTTTCACTTACTTTTACATTCGTATTTCATTGACCATTAAGACTTGACTCATGATTCTGAAAAAAAAAAAGGAATCTAAATAATTTTAGCTAATTTTTCCTGCTGTGTTAAGCAGAAATAAATCTCCTAGAAAGAAAACAAGGCATTAGCAAGCAATGTTTAAAAGCCTTATTTATAATGCAAGCATTCACTTTCTTACAGATGACATATGAGGAAAAGATTAGAAGAATTCTAAGTGCTTGTCTAGTTGTTGAGCTGCTTCAGACTCACATTTACAATTTTTGCAGCTTGCGATCTAACCCCTGTAACAATGCCTGAGTGGACTACCAGACACGTGGAATCAAGTTCCACAGGCCAGTCAAGGTTATTTTAAAACTATGCGATATGTGGATGCAAAAAATCTCACCTTACTTTTACCAGACAAAATAAAAAACATTTCTTATTTTGCCTAGCTAAAGTGTTGGGCTTTTTTTCAGTGCAGCAGGGGGAGGATGGAGGAGAGCTTACAGGCTGTGACAGGTTCTTTGTATAATAAAGTCACATTAAACATCAATTTCATCTTTTAAAAACCTATTCTGATATTCTTTATGGATTTACATTTCAATATTATTTAACATTTATGCATAAGATGCACAGGTATTTCTCAAATGTCTGTATAGGTAACCAACATAATTTTATGAAGGGAAAAAAAATAGGTTCATGTATTTGACAGTGGTGTTTGTTTTGCTATAATGCTATTCCTAGATTAAAAGCAACTAAGTAAACAAACCAAAACCGTGCAGTACATTATGTAGTAATAGTTTCAAAGGCAATTTGGAGCCCCTCACTTGTTACATTACTTAGAATGAGGACAACTATTATAAAGCTTTTTACACAGGAAAAGGCTGCATAATGCAGTTGAAATATTTCATGATGACAGGTAAAGGCAAAGCTGACAGGTAAAGGCAAAACTCTTCAATGGATTTCATATAAATTCTAAAATGATTGTGAAAACTACCCTTTGGGGGGGGGAAAAATCATTATTTATTAAATAAGTAAATGATGCCTAGCTCTGCTTTTAGCTGATGTTTTCACTGGATCAATCTACACAAACCTTGGGCAGTAAACTTGCATGAAAGCATCATTTCAGAGAGATTCAGGTAGGGCATATTCTTCACCAGCTGAATGCAGAAATACATAGTGTAAAAAAAAATTAACTAAATATCCATCACCTTTGAACTTCTCCCAGAATCTGACTACTCATAATTTCAACTGAGCAAATCTTGTAAAATACTTGTTATAAGGCTTTTGCTATATAAACGACAAATTAAAAGCCTTACATAACCTTTTTCTAACAGAAATTAGAATCAAAATTCAGTGTGATATCTCTGATAATCATAACAATACCTCAATATACTACCTCAAAAATGAAAATCCATTTAACGGTTTAAAGACTGCCAAATAGGCTTCACTGTAGCCATAGAAGTATTTTACCCTTCCCATGTATTCATACCTTTAATTACTTTTCACGGCAGTTTGCCTTGTTGTTTTTCTGTCTCTCTGCTATTTTTTTATAAATCAGTTGTACAGAGGAAAAAGAAATCTAAGCATATTCATTCCACTTACATTGTTTTCTTTAATGGAATGTCAACAACTATTGTACTTCTGAAGAGCTCCATTGTACCATGGATTGTTGAAACCTACAATGGGTTTCAGAAGCTGTGATTACAGTAGCCATTCATGATGGCAGATACAACTGTATTCGCTTAAATACATTCCCACCTTCTGACTAGCTCACCACAGTCTCCAGCGAAACACCATCTTGTGAAAAACGATACAGATTCCCACAGTAGGGACAATCATAAATACATTTACAGTAGGCCTTCTTTAGAAAAAAACAGAACGTATTGTTAAAGTCTTCCCAAGCTCCCATTCCATGGTAGAAGGAAAGATATGTTTGTCTCAAACAAACAGTCTGTTTATCCACTCTTAAACTACTGTCTTGGTCTGAATTCACAGCAACCTTTTCCTCTGCCGCCAGCAAAACCATCATCTTATTTAGGAAAAAGAATTGGTGCATCACTACAGGCATGAAAATCTGCCTCTTATCTCATAGAAGAGCTTTCTAATAATACACTCTAAGCAAGATTTTAAAATTATCTTTCTCCTGTTAAAAGTGTCTTTTCCTTCCAGGGCGGAAAGTAGCATGTATTTCTTCAAAGATGTGTTACTCAAAATTTGGTAAAAGTTAAATACAGCTACATACTGTTAAAAATATGTCTGTTTTTTTCTCCCCACAAAACCAAACAAACACAAAAGGAACTTATTCTCCTCTCCTCCCAGATAAAAAAGTCAGCAAAGATTTTGGAGAAGGAAGAGAGGATTTGTTTGAACTGGGAATGTTTTCTGTTGACTGGTAAGCTCCATTCAGATTTAGTGAATGGGTCTGTGTATGTGTTCAATTATAAACATTTAAATATTTTTAATTAAAAGCACAGCAGGTAAAACTGATTTTAAAACAGTCATGTGACTATGCTTTATATTTGAAGAAGTAAAAAAATCATCAAATGTCTCTTAGGTGTAGGTGAATGCACTTGTCGGGCTCTTTCAAATCTTTTGACCTAACAGCCCACCACTACAGCATGAATTATTTTTTATATATATATATTTTTTTTTTTAAATCCTGTACAGACTACAATAAAGCAGGAAAATGCAAATAGTGTCAATGCAAACCCACTTCAGTATTTTGATTCCATGACAGACCTATTCCAGCACTGGCCTAGCCTCTCTTTTAATGGCTGAAATTGCAGAAAACAACTTTTTTATATGCTACACGCAGATAATGCTGAAAGGCCTCTAACAATACAAATACTTGTTTACTATGTGTGGTAAAGAAGCGATCCATATCCTGAAAATTTAACAGTATTTCATTTAATTTAACTAGATGTTATCAACTGCCATAAACAAACAAGAATTAAGACCCCCTCCAATTCAGTTCTTGACTCAGAATTGCATTTCGTACTCTACTTACTTCATTTACTCTTCCATAATGTACCTGAGTAGGAGCTATAAGAACCTTCTACACATGTAGCTATCCATTCCATAACAATTTAATTATTAAAAAAGTCTCCTTTCTGCTCACAAAATCCTTTTAAAAACCCAAGAGTAGATTAATCATTTTTCTATCGACTCAGTATAGTATTTTTAATCAAGTTAATGCAAGTTTTCTGTCCTTTGATACTACAAAGCACTCAGTTTAATAAGGAAACTAGGTCAGCTGGCATGTTTTTTTAGAAGAGTTACTTTACCATATATTCCAAAATGGAAAGAAAATTTTCAAGTCATGAAAGTCTTTTAATTTGGCCTGTAAGACCTAAAAGCATCATTTATATTGTTTGGGTTTGTTTTATCTTTGCTGAATTAAGTAACATTTTTCAGAATTGCTGTTTTAAAAAGACAGGTCAGAAAAAAACAAGTAACACTGACAACTAAAAGAAATTATCATGTTTCTTACAGAATTATTAATAACAAGACCCTGAACTAGTACCTAAAGATAATATTGTCTTCCAATTCACATAAAGTATAGCATAAAGCAAGACGTTTTCAGTGCTTTATGTTTTTTGTCCACCCCAAAGCAGGCATATATACCTGTATATCTTTCTGAGAGGAGTTTATAAATCATTGTTCCCTCAGCTTTATGTGCATATCAAATCTACTATGACAGATCACGAGAATGTTCATGAACCACATAGACAAGACGACACCTAGAGCAGAACAGTACAGAATTTAGCTTTTGAAAATATGAGATGTAACCTGCCAACCAGCATTTATAATATATTAGAATAAGGCATTACAGAGCACATGCAAAAGTATTCTGAAATGTCCTTGACTTTTCAGAAGTCAGAAGAGCTCTTTCAAATATTTTTCTCCTTCAATCTTTTGACCCTGTCTTTGTCAGAACAGTAGCTGCACAAAACTATTTCCTATTAAATGTACAGCTTTTTACTTGTGCACAAGAGTAGGCAAAAATAAATGCTTTTCCTGTTATGATCACATAATTTCCAGTAAATGTCACATTACCCACATTTTGCAAGTGTCTTTTCTGCCTTTATCTCTGTTCCTGCCCTCCCATTCATCCTAAGAAACTGTCATTCCTCAAATGTGACCAAAAAATCTAGATATTGCTGGCTATACAAAAATGACAAACAGTTCACCTAGCCTTATTTTTCTTTTTTCCTGAAGGTGTCGGAGTAGCTCCTCAGAAAACTGAATTTGCTCATAAAAATCTAGATTTTTTTTTTTTTAAAAGCATATGCAACCCACACAAAGGAATGAGCCTATTTCTATTTAAATTAGCTTATCACAATGCATTTTTTGCCCTTTGCCAAGTTATTCATGAGTGACTTTTTGAATTCTGAATGCTAGCTCAAAAATTCCAAAAAAACTAATGGAATTGTTTTGAAGGAACAAACCACCCGAAAAATCAAACCAGGATTTCGGCAACGCTCTGCCACCGCACGGAGGGGCGACCGCCGAGCCAGAGGCCGTGCCTCCTCCGCTGCTCGGACGGAGGTGGGTACGCACTCCCTTCGGCCCCGCAGAAGCAGCGGGCCCCGCGGCCTCCACCGGCAGCGGGTTCTTTTTGCGCCGCCTTCCTACCAAGCCTTGGCTTGTCCGCTGCCGCCGTCCCAGTTTCACCCAGGGCAGGATGAACAACCACAGCAGCGTTTGCGGGGAGGCAGGGCGGGCCCTTCGGACGGCCCCGCTGACTGCCGTCGCCCCCATCTTGGAAGCGACGCCGAGACCCGAAGCGCGTTGCCGGTCTGTGCTTTCAAAGGGCGAGCTTGGCAAAGCGAGAGTAGCCTGGTTTGGTCATGGAAAAATCACAACCTGTGTCAGATTTGGGGCGGGTGGTGTGTTAGGACAGGTCTAGCATGGGATGGTAAACGGCAGCCGGTGCTTGGGCTCCAGTGCCGGGCACAAAGGCGCGCAGGACGTAGGAGGTGATCATGGCGAGTAACGTTTGCTTTCCGTGCTGTGTGTGGAAGAGACGAGGCTTCCTGGCAGAGCTATATGACAACAAAATAATCACCTCTCTTCTTGGGTTCTTCACCTGCCTGGGCATTAATGTCAGTTGCTAGTGACATTCAAAATGCCCTGTTGGAAGACTCATGTAAGTAGTGAACAGAAGTAGTAGTTTAAAAATAAATTTACCACCTCTACACTGAAATATCATAACCCACCTACTTACTAATAAAACATTTATTCTGCAGCTCTCAAATCAAAACCTTTGTTTTCAGAGAGGACTCAATTCTCTTTATGTTTAGGTTGAGTTGTATTCAGAATAGTGAAATATAAAAGGAAAGCTTTCAGTTGTCTTGTAGCCAGAATCATCACTTTCAAGGGAAGAACAGAATGGAAAAGGGTACACTCTGCATTACATGTGAAGCACAGTTTATTCTAGCTGCCAAAATGAATCAAAACAGTAATATTTTAATAAAAAAACCTACACTTATTTTGCACAATGCAGCTAGCTTAAAGAAATGCATGCTGTGATTCCATCCTAAGAAAACTTAAATACCATGAAAAACAATAATAGCAATGTTGTTGTAGACATGATGGCTTAGACAAAACAAGGTAGAAGCAATATATTTTATTAGACCAGCTGGTATATTAAGCCCCTGAGATCTGAAGACAGCCTTGTACACCCAAAAGCTTGCTTATTTTTTTCAGCTGTACATCTCAGTCTAAAAACCGAATAACATTCGCACTACAGATTTGTTCTTGTCTGCTTCAAAAAGCTGTCATTAATTTTTGGACTTATTTTATAACAACAAAATGTTACGTAGAGCCAGCTTACCATTTTTAAAGATTATAAACATAACTGTGAAACCTTAAAGTAGGATTCGTACAATTTAGATGCCTATATTATGAATCTACATTTGAGTTTGTCACCTAAAGCTCTTTTGACAGCCAAGAGGTGGAAGTGGGACTTGGTATAATACAACTCATCTGATGTTTCATGCACTGGCATTAAGAGGAGACAAGTCATGCCACGGAATTGCGATGAAGAGCAACTATCTCATATGTAGATGGGCGTAAGTACTAAACTTAGGTGAGAAGAATCTTACCTCTAGAGAAAAAACACACAACAGATCATATACTCAGCATAAATAAACTTCCCACAACTTGAGTAGAATTATGCTGTGGGACTGTTGACTCCATAAAGGTCTTAGTAAAGACTGAGAATGTTTCTTGTCATATGCTGTGTCTGGAGAAATATCATCATCTTGTTTAACTTGGGAAGGATGCAGTGAGGAGAGATGGAATGATTTAGAAAGGAAGAACTCACAAGCATCTTTCTATTCTAGTTCCTCCCTCTCCACTTTGTTTAAAGAATATGGAGAAAATCCACTGATTTATATCACTCCTCAATCTTGTTTCTATGAAGTTATATCTCATATTTTTAAATTAATGCAGTTCTGGATGTGAATATAATACTCCAAAGTGAAAGGAAAAACTGTATTAAAGAAATGAAAAATGTCATTGCTAGTTCCAGTTTCTTTCTCATATTCAGACAATTACTGTGTGTTATCAACTTCCCACAGCAAAAAATAAGTTGGTGAAATTGTTTTCCTATATTAAGCTCTCACACAGATAAGTAAAACATCAGAAGTTAAATTATGATATAATTTTGATTTATTCTTTCCTATTCCTTTTCACATATCTTTCATTTTTAAGCTTTTCAGATAAAGTACCCCAGAATAGAAAATTTGTTCTCTTGACTGCTTTATTTTAGCCCTGTACTTTTTCCAGTAAGCCAGTAGGTGTTTTATCCATACTGATTCCAGTGAGAATAGGATCAAACTATTCACCAAGTGAGTAAATTAGGAAGAACTATAGTTTCAGCCAGATTCAAAAAGAAACCTGTATTTTAGAGTCATGTAGAAACAGATGGGCAGGTTTTCCCCTTTTATCATAGTAAAAACAATTTCCTCTACTGTTCATTCTGTTTTGGGTGGTCACTATGCAGCTATCATGCCTTTTTTCCTGTTACTAAAACACAGTGACAATACTTTTAAATTTCTTTTCAAAAAGTAACCAATTAATAACCAATTGAAAGAAATTCCACAAGAGAATAACTGATAAATCATCAAGGTGATTTACAGAGTTGTATTTTTTTAAATTGATTTCACTTGTTTAAATGAACTTGTGTTCCAAGCTTTCTTAACAGAAAAGTCAAAAAATGAAATATTGGCTCTGTTAAGTCAATAGGCAAACTGGAACTGATCTCAAAGAAACCAAGATTTCACCCTTGATTCACACTTGCAAAAGAATTCCAAGTGAAATTTGTTTCTTAAATTTGATATGCACTGTTTTTCCATGGTTTATAAACTATGGTATTTTAGATGGTTAATTAATAAGCCTGATCACTTCTTTTTTGGGGGGTGGTGAAGGGGAGAGGACAATATTTCTGAGGTCATCAAGACATAAATACTCTTTAACATAAGTGTACTTTTGATATAGTGGAATACATCTCAAATACTTTCTATGTGATTTTGAGGCTACTGTTCTCTTAACACTATCCGAGCAGGTAATGCTGCAGTAAAAATGGGATGTCTTATTCTTTAAACGAAGTTTTTCTGCCTGTAATAACAATTGCAACGATTGCAGATAGATGTATTATCTGGAATTTCTCGCTGAACATATGTACTACCAATATCATTTCACTTAATAGATCTGAGTCAAGACTTTGACTAAGCCAACTGAAAGATACTGAAAACAACGGAAAATTGCCCTCCATTTTAAAGCTAAATACTCGGTGTAACTGTGTACAGACTGTTTTTAAGGATGTGTACAGATTGTCTTTAAGGATAGAGGCAAGACAAGGTCCATATGCTATTGTACTTGTACCTTTGATACTCTAGTTTATTAAAATACCATCCTGGAAGACTCCACTGTACGCATAAATTATCTAAAGCTTTCAAAGAAAAGCTAGGGAAATGATAAATGCTCAGTTAGGACAATATTGTTGGATTTAACGTACTCTAGGGGAACATAAAAGTAAAATGAAGTCTTCTGATTCCATAGCAATAATGCAAAACATTAACATTGAATGTCATTTATCTACATTTTAAAAGGTTGCTTAACAAGCATCTTGGGTGCCTTAAGAGCACATTTATTTAATTTTTGTAACGTCTTATTGAACTAAGGGTTTCTAAGCCTTTTATGTCTTTAGTAGTCACTAACACGTACAGTTTTGTGATAAACACTTTTGTCTACAGTTTCTTTCCCTCTGCAAAATGGAGCTCATCTTAATAACTTCACCACACTAAACTGAGACAATGGGAAGCAGCACCATGGTAACAACATCCACTCAAAATGTTTATATTTCAATATTCTGATATGAGTCATGAAGAAAGGGAAATGGACTCACACAAGCAAACTTCCATCACACCAGGAAATGGCATTTCCTTCAATTTTTCTCAACTGTTGTAAAAAAAAAATTTAAAAAAAATTGTTTGAAGTTCTTTTTTTTTATCTTAGTTTTTTACCTTACACACAAAGCCACAATTGAAAAAAAAAAAATCTGAAGAGAAAAAAAATGTCTAATATAAGTTTTAGAAGTGATCGGGTTTCTAATAACACCACTATGGACAGAAATAAGCAAAAATGTCATAATTTCAACAACAGCATACACAGCAATGCACCGCACTTGTTACATAATATCTAATTTAAGCGGAATTCTTCATTTTTGTCAGGAAGTAAGAAGATTTCTTCTACTGATTACCACATGTTAAAACAACCCCTTAACTTTTACCAACACCATATTGTCAACAGGGAGTGCAGGACTCCAACAGAAGTCATGACTACCATCGATTACGTTGTTTGTGACATCTGTAAAGGTAACTATCACAAGTCATACGTATTTTTCCCACTTGTTAACATTGTACGAGATAAGGAGAGGCATCAACGGGCACGACAGAGAGTGAAAAAGGGTGATTAAAATAAGCTTGCAAATACTGAAATTTACTGTAATGTACTTAACCCAAAACTTTCTAATGTATCTTAGGGTTTTATAACTAATGTTCTATTTTTACATTATCCACACAAAAAGCCACAAGAGACTGATCACTTCTCTTCTGGAGATACACTATCAGGTAGAGAGGAAAACCCAGGTTATAGCAAGGGAAGTGCAAAATCTGGTGTACTTGTACAAAAAGCATTAGTAAAATAAGAAAAGTCAGCAATAGTAGCCATGTCCTGGAGGATTTCTTGATAAATAACAGAAAAAGCAGCTAAGAAGGAAAGAATGTTATAGAAGGTTTATTATGCATGAACTAGGACAGAATGACGAGCATGTAAACGTATCACCCAAAAGGAACAAGTTATTCATCAGATCTAATTTAGCCAGAGGAAACTCTACTCCTTCTAAAGCCCATAGAGACTCTTTTATAAAATAAGTTCTGACCACTCAACTCTGTCTACTTCTCTGAACTACTGTCTGGAGGAGCTTCTCTCTCTCCAGTGACCATGGATGGGAATAATCTCCAATTGTTAAAGTTGGCCTTTGTGAGCACCCTAATTTAGCATATCACAAAGGTAGAAATGTCAGAAGGTCACCATCAGCAAGGTTCAAAACAGAGCTGGGAGTCTGTCTCCCTTTAACTTTTGCATCCATTCTTTTGCTAAGTTGCTGAAGTTGTTTTTCTAACTTGTAATTTCAACCTATAACATACAGTACATGACATCATTTGCACTTACTTTGAAGTAAAATACATAAAGCTTTGCTCATTGCTGTCTTCATATAAGGCTGGTTTTGCATAACCCACTAAACCCATTTGCAATGAATATATTAAATGAACATTTATAGAAAATGTTTTAATCAAATCTCTACATAGCATTCTGATTACTATTACTTAAATGCACACAGGAGAGTAATTCAGACCCTTGTTTTCAGCCATACAAAAATGATCGTACTATAAAAGAAGATCACTCATTTCTAATTAAAAAAACCCTCCAACCCACTCTGCAGCCACAAATTTGTTAAACCTACAGGATTTTATGTATTATAGAAATGCTAGGTTGGTATTTTGAACATGCTCCTTTCATAATGAGTCTATTGTTTGCTTTATATTTTATTAGTCTTTGCACAGAATAATGGTAAATAGTATTTCTATCTGAGTATGTTCTGGAGTTGAATTAAATTCATGACAAACAAAAGGAATGAGCATCAGCTCTGACAATTATTAGGATCAGCTGAAGCAAGGAGGGGCTGGGTGCATTCAAAATGGTTCATCCCTGTCATTAACTGCAGAAACCAAGCAGTCTGTTCTCAAGCTCTAAATGCTTGGAAAACAACCCTCTTTGTTCTTTAACACTTTTCTCACTTAGCACCTGCTAAAAATAAAAAGGTACATGCTTTTTGCAGCACCTTTCTGCATTCCAATGTGTTGAGTGAGAAAGAGCAGCAGAACTGGAAAGAATTAAAGCCAACATTTTTGGGGAAAAAAGGGTGCACATTTTGTCTCACACAGAATACAGACCACTTAAAGCAGGCTAAAACCTTCAAAGTTCCCCCCGCCTTTTTTTTTTTTTTCTTCACAAAATATGGTGACTGGCCATGTATTTAAGATCCAAAAGTAGAGAGCTGTGAGGCTAGGTATATCATTTAATTATAATTATTTCTTCCTACTATTTATTTTCACAGTGGACTTTTCAGCACTAAAAATACGTATGTACATATAGTCATTTAAGATTTTCTGCTATACCAGTGAAGAGTAATTCTGTCACAGAAAGCAAAAGAGAGAAAGCTTATTCAACAAATCCCAACCTTTAAGCAACACCATCAGAGTCAACTACTTTATAACTGTGAAACAGACAAATTACATTCCTTTTTTTTGCCTAAAAATCCTAGGGATGAAAAAAGTCAGGGGTAGCAGATGGAAAAGAGTAAACTAGCACTTTCAAGATTATTACAGAAATATTTTAAACCAAGCAGGCTAAATTTAAATAAGACTTGTATCAATTTACATTAAATTTAGTATTGCTATAGCTTGACTGTGAACATGCTCAAATCTCTAAATCTAAAACTGTGCTCATTCCAGCAGGAGTTGTTTTCAAG
>JAOBAS010000057.1:15135476-15149633 GCA_025311575.1 Elanoides forficatus
ATCTCTAAATCTAAAACTTTGCTCATTCCAGCAGGAGTTGTTTTCAAGGGGATTTTAAGGGGACTGATCAATGAACAAAGACAATAAAGGGTACCTCTGAGGAAAGGCTTCAGGAGTAAGAACCTAGTGATTAGCTCTGGTTCCATCTGTGAGGTGTAAGGGCTTCTTTTAACAGAATGGAAACAATATTTTAATATTTAAAACTAAAAAAAGTCATAGAGGAATTGAATAAGTAATGCTCCAACTGCAAGGCTGATGGGGTCTGTTTGCTTTTTAATGTTCATCATGGAGAACTATTTGGTATTGCAGTGGGGACACATATACTTTCTCTTAGACCCAAGCTGGTCTTCATTGGACCTGAATGAAATTCTTCAAAAGCAGAAAGAGTTTGTGCTTGCAAATGTGTTGGTACTATAAGTAACAAAAAGAATATTATTAAACCTAACATTTAATTAAAAGAAATCACTGCTGGAAAATATTTTTGACCCATGTTGTGCACTATGACTAAATTAATACTATGCTGTTAAAATATGATTCTTTCTGAAGTCTGAATGTACACTTAATTAAGTATGCCACAGAGAGCAGGTATGCCTTAATTAAAATTCCACATATAAAAGAAAAAACTGTTAATCTGACCAATCGGAAGGTACAAATGTCTTTGTACGTTGCAAGGCTTTTTAGAACATGTAATTACATAACCACAAACCAAGAACTACCAATTACGCTGTTTATGTGAATATTTTCATGAGTTACAAGCTAGATTAATCAGTGACTAGTTTGTATTTTGCAAAGCAGATAATTTCTAATTCAGATCTCAGAACAATAAGGAAATTGATTCAAATCAGAGGATAATATCTTTTCAGTGTAAGATACAGATCTTCCACACAACATTAAAATCAAAACAAAAAGAATTATCCTAATAAAAACCTGAAGGATACACCCATATTATAAGAAGAAATGATACTCTGGAAAAGAAGTAAAGTATGTCATTATTCTTGGTAAGGAATTGGTACACAGCATTTGAAGATTTTGTGTATTATTTAGAAATGTTAGTGCAATGTTGCTGCCACCAACAAGACATTTTTCATAAAACCAAAAATGTGAGCACTAAATATCATTTTCACTTTAAAGATGGATCTAAGGTGCATTCAGTGCTTACAGTTTAAGCTAAGAAAGGGCAATTTATTTCCTCGTTCTTTAAAAGGACAGGAAATCATCTTTTTCCGTGGCTTAGGGATTTTCAACAGCTATACTTAGATGAGATGGATACCACCTATAAAGTGAGTTTGGCCTTTTTAAAAATGTGTGAATTTCCTTTTTTTTATTTTTTTTTAAACATTTCTAAATCAGAATATGAGCTACTCCATATTTCACTATGAGGCACAGAGGTATGCAAGATGTAAAGTACTGAGGTTATCATAACAAGCAGACACAACATCGATATTGAAAATAACACGCGTATGTAATTATATCTGTAGTTCAACAGATATAGCAACAATGGTTTCTCTACAGAAGACAGCAAGGCTGCCAAAGTGCATTGTGTAGAAAAATAACGGGGATCCTGAAATTAGTGATCTTCCGGAGAGAAGAAGAGGTGAGGAAGGCAGGTTGCTGCCTCGTCCCACCGATGCCATTGCTGGCTCACCCTGCCTGCCTGAAGGAATCCGGGAGCTGCTACTTAATTTATGGTACTGCAGTTGCCTATACATATGGCCCTTTTCTTCCAAGAAACTCTTGTGAAGATGTTCTAACTTCTATTCTAATTCCTATGCGTAATACTAGAAAGAGAGCTTTTTATGACTGTTTCTAAGGTCAAGAAACTATTTCTATCCTTTCTCATATTGTCTGAAGACATCCTATCTTTTCTTCTCCACAAGATTTATGTTATTCTTCCTTTTTTATTAAGAGAGCAACCCACTTCTGTCTTAAAAATCACCAGGAACTTCAGGTTACTCTGAACATTACTGTACTTTCAACATACTTAAGGGATACATTCCTCACAGGTAGTTATGTGTGTATGTCACCTCTGTATTAGGGCTGACATTCTAATTTAGGTAGATCTATGGCGCCCATGACTGTAGAATTGGAGATTCAAAGTTGTGTGTATTTGAAACAAAGAACAGATATATGATTTCCACAGTCTGTGAAAGAAAGCTTTAGCACCTCTCCTACCCCAGAAATTCAGCAAAGAATCATTCTCAGGAGGTCTTAATCACTTTTTCTTTTGATTTCATTTATAGAACACCTAAATTATCACTTGAAAAAAAGGCCGTTTACAATAAATTCCTTTGAGATGTTTGTACAAATGACTGCCTGGGCCCAAACTTAGTTTCCAATTTGAAGGGAAGATTTCAGTAAAAATTGTTCAGAGATGGGCTATGCACTGAAATAATGCTACTTTCCAAAATCATCATTTTTATCTTGTTTATTCCAATCTGAATTTTGGAGAGCCAAAGGAAGAAGAAAATTTTAGGTAACTGTAAAGTATTCCTATGATTGTGTAACTCTACTCTCTGGATATTCTGCCTGTTTCTCCTTGCCTCTGCTAGGTAGAAGAAAGGACAAGAATGCTGCTTTAATCCAATTCTACTCTCTGCTTAACACGCTGAATCCACTTATGTCAACAACCAGATACCTGTGATTTCTTAGCAAAATAATTAACCGTTTGATTTCTTACTAGACAAATATTCAGCTTCTATGGAATACTACAGATGTGTACATATGTAACATCTGGCTCATGGATTTCTTGCAGTAGAGGCGAGAGGTTTTCTGTTTCTAGAGGAAAGGCAGTGTATTCCAGGAAAGAAATGTAGAAAGTCCAAATTCCAATCTTACTTAAACACTTACATGGAAACACAGCACACAGAAAATGGAAAAAAAAAAAAGTGTCTGTGTTTTCTGATCATGGGGGTGCAATGCTGGCACACCCACCATTACCACACAAGGTAACGGTAATGAATACAGAGAATTATTTTTCATAAATCTCATTCTGATAAACACATTACAAGTTGATAAACACATTACAACTTCCCATATGTTCTGACAAGTCTGAGGCAAATTGGTAATCCTTACTCATATTTTTGAATTTCATTTATTCTAACTAAAAAGTATGTTTGGCAGAGAAATTTCAAATGTCTTGGAAATACTTTTTTCCCTCCTTGCAGAGCTGGGATTTATTGATGGAATTTGTTCTTAGCAACGGTTCACACAAAAGTCATCATTTATGGACACTGCCTGGAGACATGTTGGAGACTGTACGTCAGAAAGATGCATCATTCCTTTGTTTCAATTAATTACATTTTCATTAATACAGTAAAGCAATCAACTATCAATTTAATTTTCTACTTTTAATTTGACGTTTGCAACATTTATTTCAGAGTTCCTGAATTAAAGTTTAATTTCTTTTTGAAAACAAACAAAAGGTCCCTTCCAAACCCCATTTATTCTATATATTCCTCAATATATGTCCAGGGCAACTCAAACTGTTTTTTCAGCTCACAGAGAAAGTGTAAGAGAGGCACCTAAAGCGAGAATCTTTTCCTATAAAGCATTGATTAAAAGTCTTATCAAGACATCGATACAGAGGTAGTATAAAATTAATAGTACTATGAGTAAACCTGTTTGTTCTGTTTAGTCACATATTATTATAAAGATGATACGAAGACCTACAGTACTACCCAAGCAGTTTACTAATTTGGAGGTTGTCCTTATATCTGCCGGGGTTTGCAGAGGTGGAAACTGAATAATTCCCTCCGTGTGCATTCATTCATTTTTAGCACATCATAATCAGCCAAGTCTCTTTCTGTCTCTGTCTAGTTAAACATTAAATACTGAACTCCTACCTACACCACAAGTGATGAATTACATTTTTTAAACTATTACTACAAATAGTAACATGCATCTGGTTCCAATGCTTTTTTCTTTCTCCTTTCCGTCAGTCTGAGCCCGTTTGAAATACTGTTGTGCAGTGGAGCACCAACCATAGGAACAGAAGGGATCACCCGAGGACTGAGGGAATATGTACTCTTTGAGTCAATACATCAGATATTAAAAAGATAATTGACAACCTCCTGGTATAAATCAAATTCTTGAACACTTTGTCTCTGCTTTCTTCATATGAGAGTCAATCAAACAGAGTATATGGATGTTTACTGTGAGGTTAATCACTAGACAGTAATTGCCTGTCTGTACTGATCAAATAAATCAATTCCATACAAAAGAAGAATTATTAAGTGATCCTGGATTTTGAGCTTAAATAAATATGATTGATTACTTGAATTCCCTCAAAACAACATAAACAATATGATTTCCAGACTAATCTACTACAGAAAATTACAAACCATAATTCACTATAATTTGTGATAATGTAGAGAGCAAACAAGATACATCAAAATAGAAAGCAAACTTTTCACCATAAAAGGAAACTTGCAATTCAGCCTAATGCACAACATAAGTGCTGTTACTAATTGTTGGTGTGCAATACATTTATATATTAGATACTAAAAAGTTACAAGAAAAGCCCACAAAACTCCTTCTCTAAGATTTGTTTCTCGGTTTATTAGGTATTTTGAAGGTGCAAGAACTTATATATGCAAGCATCTTTTATCAGCCATATGGATCTAGTTCACCTCCAGTTTGCCAGGAAAATCCTGTTTCTGCCTTCTTTTAGGGAATATACTGTGGAACTACACTGCATTACATAGATCATGACGTACCCCAATGTCATCCTATAATCCTAGAAGCTAATCTTCTACCTTAGCTATATGTTCAGCTATAAGCTTTACATGTTTGTAAAACAGAGGTTAGAGGTCTGGTGAGGAACTGAAAATTTAATGAACCATTCTTCATATTGATCTGCCGCTCCAGACATTACTATTACAGTATATATTTTGTTTACATCTGTGATAGATTTTACATATCGGTATGGTAGTTTTAAATGCAGATTATATTAAATGCATCGTCTTCAACTGCTGTTTCCTAAATTATAGAGTTTAATTATGTTACATAATGACTCTGTGGAACTTGGTACTACAAAACGTTTTTGAAGCCAAGAATAAATGGATTAAAAAAAATAATCAGACTAATGGAAAATAGGTTATTTGGTAACTACAGCACATGACAATTGAGATCAGGAAGTTCTTGAACTATAAACTACAGAAAGCTGGGAGAGAATACCAGAGGAAGAATGCTACCGTCCTTCAGTCACGCGCTGCTCAAACACTACCTACCCCCTCCATACCTGTCACCTCGGTGCAATGGTCTCACTGGGCTACAGCTACTGCAGTGGGGTTGGAGCTACAGCTGTTCTCACGTCCAAAGGCAATTAAAGCTACTGCTGTTGAGTTATAGCTACAGCTATTCTTATGTCCCAAGGCATTTAAGCATATGAAGAAGTATGATATACTTAATGATCTTTTTTTCTGTTAAAGGTAGTGCTTGCCAAAGTTACCTGTTCCTTGACCACATTTTCCATTTAAAACCAAGACCTACCCACAAGCTTTTGGAATAGACCAAAACTCAGACTTGTTCAAAATGTTACACATACTACTGTGAAGTATTCATACCTAGGCACGCAGCAAAGTTTTGTGCAAAAGTGATTTATGTAGGTATAATGACTCAAATACGCACAACTCGAATCACAATATTCAACGTTTGTTCCAAGTATAAGAGATAGCGAGAACCTGTAATTACCTGTAACGGTTAATTCCGTAGTTCTTCTGACGACAAAGTATCCATATTTTAACTCACAAGTGTAATTTCCAATGTCATCCTCTTTAACTTCCCGAATGACAAGAGTGTCCTTTTTAAACACGATACTTGATCTCCATGTCTTTGACTTGCATTCCTGTTTGAAGATAACATAACATGTCAGTGACCGTGTTCTTACACTTGAATTAGTCCATTGTGACAATGCTGCTCAAAGCCAAGGCAGCTAGGCAAGAGCCCAGGCTACTTACGAACTTTGCAGACACTAAATACCTAAAAATCCAGTTCAGCTAAGCGTTGATTAAAAAGAAAAAAGACTATAGAATTTTATCAGCTGACTTAATATTTGCCCTCTGACAAGAAAAAGAAGAGAAGTTGATTCCTTTGGTGGTTTTCTTTTGCCATTGGTTTGCTGGGGGGCTCCCATTTCATTTACTTATTTACCATTACATTTATGTCCATGATCCATGACTGTTATATTACCAATAGCTACAGGTTGCAGGGGAGAATTTTTTTTTTAAATCTATTTTTTAAAAAATTGTAATTAAAAAATGTAGAGAAATGGAAGAAGATGAGAATGAGGAGAAATGAGAATGTCATATATCTCTTTCTAAAAACATCTTAGAATCAAAGCTCTCTGAACTCTTAGTAAAAGGTGAGGTTTATAGCTACAAAAAATGAGTTAATGTTTCAATTATTACTATCAAAACATTACTTTTTATGCGATAATAGAGGATATACATTTTTGCATGCATGTTTCTTAAATTCCTAAAATGATTAACCTATTTTTACCTAATTAACCTAGGTACTATTTGAAATAACTTTGAATATTTTTAGTGTTTCTAGGTTTTCTAATTATTTTTGTATTGCAAACCAACCTATTTATAAGCTATCAGAAAAAGGGATTGGTGCTTTTCATAAGAAAAAGGTCTTTCAAATGACTGTCACAAAATATTGTACTCAATTATCTCAGCATACTCATTGTTTATACAGTAAGGGCTTTTTTAAAAATATGAAAGTATAAGAGGTTATTTGAGTTCATTCACACAAATACTGTCAATGACTCTTAAAAAGCCAAACCTTTGAGCTCTTGTTTAAGAAGCCAGCCACAGTTTTAAATTCGATAAAACTTCAGGTACATATTGTATTACAAACACAAAATCCAAGATGAGTGTAAGCAAATAATTGGTTACACACCTCCTATCTTAGCCATGCTGTCAGTTAATTCAGCCAGAATCCTTCTAGGCCACAAGTTTTTACTTATTAGATAGCATAGTCTTGTGTACCGTATTTAGAAACATTTACGTTATCAGATAAATTATTAGACTTTTAAAAAATAATTCAAATGCATACCAGCACATACTTAAACTAGGACTTCCTATATACACAGACAGCTGTAGACGTCTGTGTAGACAAAATACACAGAATATAAATTTCAGATTTAGTGAACTGTTTGGGGACTTTAAATTGTGTGCATTACAGTACTAAAGTACTGAGTATTTCCTGCACGCGGTAAGAAACGCAGAGCTCAAGCTGCTGTCCATGGAAGTGCTAGTGTGCTGCCCAGAGGCAGCACTATTTGCAAGAATTTGGCCCTTAAGTAATGGTCTAGAACTCAGTACACAATGTTGAAATAAAGTTATTGATAAAAACAATGAAATTATATTTGCAAGTAAAAGCTAACATGTAAAGACCAAAGTTTTGGAAGTCTTTGCTGAATTTTATGCTGCAAAATTAAGCCATTCATTCAGATAATAGCAGGCATAGCTATCCTATTTATATTTTTCCAAATAGATTTTACATCTGAGTTTTTAGAAACACACTCTTTAGACTAGTATAGCACAAACAGTTGCTGTATAAGTAGCTCACATGCCTTCACCTTAGCATATCAAACCAGACCAGACTGGTAACACTCTTTTTTAGCCCTCTTGTTAGCAGAAAGCTGCCAATTCTTTGTGACATCCATAAATGGATATTAAGAAAATCCCAGCTCTAAAGTTTACTAAAGGAACCATTTGAATAAAGGAACCATTTGAATCTCTCTCTCACTTAGTTCATTCTTTTCTATCTTTGATTCTGTTGTCTGTTCTTAACACATTTTAAAACAATCCAAACTTCATACCATATATAGATCATGAAAATCATAAAAACATTGCATAATAGCTTGTTGAAGGAGAAAATCTTTTGTATTCCTTACCTTATACCACAGAATTTCAGGCTCCCTAAATGGAAATAAAAAATCCTCAATTTCAGGGCATGAGATTTCCTTGCTTTTGCTAAGTTCAGCTTTTTCAAAATATTTCATCTTTGAATTGTAGCAGAGTCCAGTGTCATTTTCACCCACCGTCAGCGAAATGGACACTTTCATACAGTAAGTTGAGTTTCTGTAATGCAATAAAAATAGAAATAAAAGTCCAATATGAAAACATAATAAATGCCAATGCACATGACGTTGGTTTTAATTCATTATTTTCATCCCAAGCAAAAGACAGAAAATCAGACACTGTGTTTTGTGTGTATTTTCTAGCTGTTCATGATAATTTTACTTCTTTCTCAGCCACTAACTACACTATTTAGAAGGCGTTGGTCAGCCTTACTCTATGACTACAGGTTTATCTCTCCTTTTCATGAAACTCCTCCTAACTTTATTGTCCTTACTGTGTATTTGAGAACAATTTCCCCCAAAGTAAATATGCAATAAAAGCTCCATGTACTTATCAGTGAAATTAGACAACCAACATCGACAGCCACCATTCCGACAGCTCTCAGGGGTGAACAGATCACGTTGTAGTACCACGGGCAAATGCCAAATCCGAATTTGAGCACCACACCAAGAGCCGCCTGTTCATCAGATCTGAGCATGCTTTAAAGTGGAAGTGGAAACCTTTTTGCAGCCTTCAATTAAAATGAATCTTGTGACCCTCCCAATTATAGAAAAAAGGATGTTTTAACCTAAAGGACTGCTAACTTGTTTACCTTAGCCTTCAATCCCCATACTCCCAGGCCAAAATGTTGCTTCTGCATTACCTACAGCCTTCATTAGTTTGGGCTCTCCTGAAACTCGTTACTTCCTCTGCTGCTGGATGCTGATATGCCAGGCAGCCAGAGATGAGGGACCATTGCCTGCCTTCCCACATTTCCCTATGCACTTTAATTAGGCTCAAAGACAAAATTACTTGAATGTTTTGGGTTTTTTTTCGTTTGAGTTTCCAGGTGGGCAGCAAATGAGTGTGTAAAGTTGAGTACTCCCGAGGAACACACTGTGACAATGCAAGATTTCTCTCCTACTGTTTTGTAAATGCATTTGACCCCTGATCTGCTGAAAGAGGATCCTGCAGAGAGCACTGAAGAAACATTCATTTTCTTGTTTCCATTCTCAGACTCTATGAGCTGATTGCTGATTTACAAGAGTCTCGTGTGTATTTAACATGGCAGAATATCAAAGGTGGCTACATTTTCTCATTCTCTTTAGATTTCTTAATATCTGTTTCTTTTTCTGTTCAAGAAGAGGGGACAGAAATGCCTAAGGACAAAGAATATGAGGAATTTCATTCAAAGAACTCTATAGTCCAATTTTCTAGAGAAAATGTAAACCTGAAAAGGAAGATATACAAGTAACAATCAAATTAGAGAATATTCTTAGAAATGTAAAATCTGGAACAGAATGACCCTTAGCTATCCAGCTAATTCATGGACTTGTAAGGAAAACAAACACAAAATTAGTCCCTTATAATGAAGCTGTAAGCATAATTTATTACCCCATTCAAGAATCTGGCAGTATAAAGCAAATAAAGTTGTTTATGCAAAGCAAAGAACGCATCCACTGAATATGGATCACTCTTGCTCCTTTTAAGCTGTTTAAGAGCCAATCACCATTCTTACCTGTACAGGTAATTTAAAAACAACCAGTATTTTAAAGAACACATTTTATTACTGTACATTATGTTATTCCTCCATTAAGGTGCTACTTGGACTACTTATTTATTATGTGGTTTGAAAACTTCATAAGAAGTCATCCAAGCTAGTTTTTCCAAATTAGTAAAATGATCTTTCTATGTTCTTGAAAGATTTATCCCTTGGAAATAGGGAGAAGGTCTAATCAAACCATCAAGCTCTGGGGGTCAAGAGTACAATAACTAGATGAGAGGATTCCATTACTGTACGACAGGGCACAATACATAGGGAGGGATTGGTTACTTAATTTGCACATTTAAATGTACTTTTTTATTCCTTTCCATGTGTTTGAGCATTATGTTGCGTTCATGTTACTGAATCTCATGATTTAAAAATTTCTAGAAGGAGCTGGGATGGAAAAAAAACCACCAAACACAAAAACCACTTAACTGTCATCCCATTCTCTGAGGAAGCAAGCTAAGTAAAATTTTCATATATGTTTTTTTTTGTCTTCCTTCAGTTTTCAGAGTGGATTGGCCAAAAATTCTGATTTATGTTTTGGTCTACTAAGAGCTCTGTTCTGCAACAGTGGTAATGTCAATTGCCAGAGCTAGAATTCCTTCTGAGGCACATCCAAGTTTCCATCGCAACAGCAGATCTGTTACCAGATGCAGCTTAGGCTTCCCGCTCTGCTAAGAAGAGAGGTATTTTGGAAATTTCTCAGAATGTTTAAACCCATTGTTTGAAGAGGATGTTGGTATTTAATGACTCAAAGTTGTGTGTGTCTATGATTTGAGTCATATGGATATAAGCCTCCTGCAGACAGAAGCACAAATTGGCTGAGCTTTAAGGTAATTATGCTCTAAACTGTCAGCTATAAGGTACCAAAACATTTTGGGTGGATGCTTTGCCAGCTGAGTTCCCTAACAGAATTTTCTCTCAAAAGCCCAAAGTATCATCAAAAGAACTTAAAGCTCCAGGTGCCCCCCAGTGACACAGACTTTCTCATTGTGACTCTAAATACTAACTGCACTGTCAACCTGACTCACCTCGTACTCTGTGTCAGAAACCAAGGCTGTTGGGATGAAACAAAACTCAAAAAGAATGATACAAAAGGTAGAGCAACACAAACAGTATGAGGAAAGGAAACCAAGCTAATGGGCTCACAGAACAGAAAAAGAGAATGAAAATCAAACAGTCCCTAGGTGGGAATGAAAAAGGAGGAGGTGAGATTGCTAATTACAACTGGAGAATGATGGAAACGGTAGACGTGGAGCCCCTCAGCTAGCAGAAAAAGCAGCAGGCAGCAGAGCCCTCCAGCTAGCATGCATATACTGCAGAGGGTAAAAAATGTTCAGGTGTTAGAACTAAGAAAATTTTCCAAGTGTCTCTTACTGGAGGCACTAGATCAAACAAACAAATAAACAAACAAAAAAAGTACGTCGTGAATTTAAGGACATTTTGTAAACCAATGGAAACCCAATGTTACGTTCATTATTAAGAGCAAATGCTACAAACAGTTTTTCTCCTTTTGCTCTCCAGCATGGTCCAAACTGTGGAGCTTCATCACCAGACAGCTACACTTCAAAGCAGTACAAGTCTAAAAATTCAAATCTGCAACAGCTATTCAGGCAATTGAAATCACACAGGTTATGAATACATTGCAGAGGGCATACTAGAACTCCCTGTATTTCCTCATTCTTGTCCACAAGACTAAGTTGCTTATTAGAACTAAGAAAATATTCATCCACTTGCTACCACTGATGAATAAAAATTATTTCATATGGTATGACAGAGGGTGCCCCACTGTTTGACGTGGACCCATGCTGTCATCTTCACCCTAACATGTCATTTATACACTACTAGTCTGTAAGCATTAAAGTAAAAGCAATATAGCAACCACATCTACTGAATATATTGATTCCATTATAGGTCTTTTACTTTTGTAGCCATTTATCATCCTCAAAATTTTAAAGCCCAGTAGCAATGGATGTGTGATTGAATCCTGTGATAAAGATAGGACAGAAAAGTGCATAAATGGCTTAAATTCTCCATGACTTCTATATCCCAGGAGTAGTTGCTCTAATGCCCAGCTTTCCACAGTTCCCTTGAATCAATGGTTCACCTTTCCTTATCTAATATTATTTAACCTCTTGGCTGTACAGTAGCCATGTGAAAGCATACAGAACACTGACTAACACGAGTCTGTTTAAATAAGAAGACTTCTGCTTTTTACCCTTTTGTCTGCTTGAAATGACATCCACCTCACCAGTTCATCAGTACCTGTATCACCTTAATGTTAGCTGATCTGCAACTGTCACAGATGTACATTCATATAGGATATCTGTCAGATGAGATACCTCGATATTCACACCCTGTGATAGAGAAGACTGTGACAGAGTGAAGAGCGGAAAAGCTCTACATAGAGAACTAAAAGAACGCGGTTAAGTTTGCAGAAGAGCATGAAGTATGGAAAAGTCTTGTAAAGAAAACAAAAGTACAGCAGAGTAAAGAGGAAATCTTGATGAAAAGCAGGAAAACGTAGGTTAAACAACCACAAATACAGGCACATTACAAAATTTCTTACTTCTCCAGATAGTGACCCAGAAGTTAACACCCTGAAGATGCTGCTTTATTCATGACCCAAGGTAGTAGTTTCTAAAATAAGATCTATTTTTATTTACAGTCTTCTGAGATTCTCAATTACTACATACAGCTGTATCTTCCTTGAATTAAATGGAATTATAGCAATTTGTAATAGACGGGCCTCTGCAATACTTCACTCTTACAACTAAATTAATTAGGTAGACTGCTTCTCAAAAAACTTAGCATCGCAATTAACTATTCCTACAAAACAAAACTTGAAATAATTATTAGCCACTGAAACTGTTTTACAACTATCACACATTCATCAGCTCAAGGTATTGCAGTACTTGTTGCTATTTTAAAACTTCATTCTTCATATTATGCAATTATAAATTAAAGTGAGCCAGTGGAATAAAGCTTGTCATCTACCTACATAAGCCATGCTTTAACATGAGTATAATTACCAACGACAACATTATTAAAAGGTTTTCTTCAGCTGAGCTTCTGAGCTGAAGAACCTCCTGACATTTTGAAGAAAAATATTTCTTTTCCTTTCTCTGTTCCTTTTCTCTGCTTGAACCGACATCCACTTCAGGATGTTGTTTCTTTGAGGTGTAGGCTGGAAAATACACATAGGCATTTTGTGGGTTTTTTCTTAATTGAAAAGAATATGGTCAAAGTAGAAAAAAAACCCCAAAGGAATGCATCTTGTGTTTTAGATACGTAGTCTAGAAGCATGGCCCACCTTATTCATGTGGATCTCTACACAAAGGAAAAAAAAAGACAACTAAAAAACACCTACAGGAAAAACTGTGTGGAAAAGTGTGGGACTGTCCTGCTAAAGTATCATCTGTCTCCGTTGTTGTTCATGTCTAGCAAAACAAAGACTTTTGTGAAGTTCATCACAAAATAGATATGAAATCAACAGTGCCCAAAGATCTATAGACTACCAGGATGTACAGGTAACATTCTCTAAATATTTTCAAGGTCTTAGTTTTTGAGTATTTTTTTGTATCTGGAAAGGCAAAGACATACGTATTTTACATCTAGGTATTTTTCTTTTGATCAGGCACTGTGATTAAGAGAATATCATAGAGGATACACTTTTGATCACGATCAGTCAATCAAGTAGCAGAGAAGAAAATATGAGCTGTTGGCAAGAACCATGAATGGTGAATGGACCTGCAAATACAGAACTTTCACTGATTAATACAAGGCTAAGAGCTTGTCTGCCTAAATACTTGGGAAGTGGTTCCTTATTAAGTACAAATGATAAAAGCATCCAAATGATGAAAACATGCATCTAAAATCTTATTTCCAATGGATTTTTTTTCTCTTTTTAAAGAAAAAAAAGGTAGAAGTCTGTACTGTAATCCAAAATATACATAACTGGACATAGATCAACTCGTCAAACCTCAGACAAAAGTCTATACAAAGAATAGCTTTGAGAAACTTAAAGAAGGTAGAACTTTAGGAGTAGCAAGCTTGAGAATGAGTTTGCTCTAGTAAGATTAGATTATCTTTGTTGGTTGTTTTAATTTCTTTGGGGTTTTCCAAATGCTTTGCATTTACAAAGACATGACAAAAACATCTTTCAGCTTCATAAAATCAGGTGATTAACATTCTCCTCTAATACTAAACAACGTAACACATAAGATTAATTCACTCTTAGAAGAAAGACATGAGAAATAATTTGACAAATAAGTAAGACAGGATGTTGGAAAACTCTTCACAGCAGCCTGTGAAGACAAATTTCACAGCTGAAAATTAACATTGCCTCATTCTGCCCCATGTGAAAGAATACAAGGAATATGGATTAACCATATTTTTCTAGAAAAACAGGAAACTTGTCTTCATGTTAAATATATACCTCACTTCTCTTTTTAAAGGTAAGTATAAAAAAATCTCTTGTAACTAATTTCTTTTTTTTCTCCCCCTCTTGTAGTTCTCAGGAGGTTTCATGGTTCCCCC
>JAOBAS010000057.1:15149641-15160171 GCA_025311575.1 Elanoides forficatus
ATTTTTCATTCTATCCTATATTTCACCTGTAAATAAGAATTGATTACATGGACAGCATCTCCCTTAAACTTGGTGAAACACCAAGCAGAAGCAAGAGAAAAAAGGGATGGATTTATCACTTTGCAGAGAAAAATATATATATCTCCAAAAAATGGCATTTGTTGTCATTTAACAGTAGGAGGGAGGAAAAAACACACACACAAAACCCCACAAATTAACTTCTGAGTCATCAAAAACCAGTATAAACTATTTTTAAAATAAAAAATTAATAGGCAGATAACCAATAAAATAGTAGAAACAAATCTCTTACAGATTACGTATTGAGTCACTATATTAAATTCATTGTCAGGCAGGCAATAGACAATAGTAAACATTATACTTCCAGGTTAAGAAAAAATTTTAAAAGAGAGCGGTATATAAAAGACATCTATGGTTTTTTCATTTGGCTTTACCTTGCATTTCTGTGTTGCGTGTGAGCCCACTGAACATATGTGATCAGGAACATTCTGCATATCACCTTCGTACTTTACGTTTTGCCAGGCTACTGAGTTTTCCATGCCACTGGAAGATACAGAATCCCACAACACTGGATGTGGGATGTATGTATGTATTTTTTGCCCTCTCATGGAAACCATCTGGGGGGCAGCAACTTATGCATCACCACAAGAAAAATCAGGGAAGGAAATTATTCCAGTAATTCTACCACATCAAATATTTCCAAGACTTTTCTGACCTTCGTATAACATGTCTCAATTACATTTTTGTACACTTTACATATGCTTAAGTGAGGTCTAAAATAACTCTTGAAAATAAACACTGGTCAGCACTGACTGTTGCAGTAGTGTTAACACTATTTTGAAATTATTACCTTCATAGGTTTGCCACCATCCAAAAAACTGTTCCTACTTTCCCTATCATTATAATAAGCAAATTATTAAAAACAAATAAAAAAATAGACTCGGGCACAGATGAGATATTCATGGGCAGTAACATCAAAAAGCTTGGTGGTTTTGATACAATGTTACTCCAGACTTCTTTTTTTAACACTATTGTACATAGTCCAATGTGGTATCAGTTAATCCAATACAAAAGTGTCAATACATCTGCACAAGATGAAAATACAATGAATTATTTCATTAGGAAAGAAAAAAAAAAGACACATGTATTTTAATTCCTACTGTTACACTCAATTTTGTGTATAATAGTGTTATAGTACGTAGTGCATAAGAAATTAAAAGCCATTGTAAATTCTATGTAAAAACAAACTAAAGAAAAGGAGGAGGTGACAAAGTTACTACAAGTCTCACAGTCACCACAATGTTCAATGTTTAATGGTTGTTAATATACTAGAGACTTAGCCAAGTTGCTAACTTCTGTGTCTAGGAAGAGAAGAAAGAACAATCAATCTGAATGAAATTTATTTAATTTTTGATGCACATAGATAATGAAGAGAATCATCACAGAATACTAGTAATTACTAATTTCATTACTAATTTCACATAATTTCATTAATTACCACTGACTAGTGAAACCTGTACCATGTTACCAAATGTGGTTATATTTAAAGCAGTAACAGATCCATTTCATCTGAACTCAGTTATGATCAAATGCTATGATATTATTAACAACTTTTCCATACACACACAAATATATCCTAACTCTAATTCTGTCTGACTTGCTACATTTGTACAGGACCATCAAATTTAAAAGAGGCTAAAACAGCAATACTGACCATTACTGATGTACAGACTTGTGTTATAGCAGTCGAGAGCCTGTGGGGCAGAGTCACAAACTAAGAATCGTAATATTAAAAGGAGATTTATTCCCTCCCCTTCCCCCCCCCCCATGATGTCTAATCTCAGATTTTGTCTGTTCTCAGTCAGTGTATCTGCTGTGATGTGGTTGCTTTGGAAAAATGGCACTGGGTAACCTGTATCGGCTGAACTAACTGCTTGAACTCACTTATCACACGATACTTTCGGGGGGGGTGGGATGTTGTTTGTTTGTTTGTTTGTTTCTGAACAAGGTAATTAGAAAAGTTGACAAGCTAGTCAGTTAGTTGTACCCTAATCTGTCCAGTCACAAATGCTCAGAAGTGTAAAATTAGCTAGACCCTTTTACTACAGGTAAGTGAAGCTTTTCATTTACCTATTTTATTCAACAGATTTTCAAGCAGTAAAAAAATAAGATCTAAACAATACAAAATACAAAAACAGAAGCAAGAAGCTGTTTGGGGATTTATTTTTTTTTTAAGACAACAAATCCATTTAAATCAAATTTATCTGAAAAAGAAATTAAATCAGCAGGTAACTTATCAGAGAGAAAAAAAACAGGAGGAAGAGGAGAAAGAGAAGACACAAGGGAGAAAACAGACAAGAGAACACACACAGAGCAATAATAGTTTCTCTAAAGTTTAGCACTTATGCTATTGACATCTACGTTCAAAGGAATTTCTTAGAGAACTAGACACTTAAAGCATAATTTCCGCATAAAATACATGTCTAAAATGGGCCAGTTGGGTTACCCTTACGGAACTCTGCTTTTTTCCTGCACTGAACAAAACCCCGTAATTGTCAATCTCCTCTTCAGCCTCACCACAGAGAACTCGGTGGTGGATTTCTACAGCTCGGCACTCCCCAGGCAGCATCCCTCATCATCCCTATTCATGACAAGAGGGAAACTGGGACTCTCTCCGTTACTTGTCCACTCCCGTGCTTTGCCAAGCGTACCCTTCGCCGGCAATATTCGCTGTACAATAACGATACCCACAAATGCAGCCAGACCCTCAAACGAAAAACATTATTAAAGACAGCAGTCTTAAGTCTTTGTATTCCTCTGCATACCCTTTATTTCTCCTTCATTTTCAAAAGATGTCATACTTGAAGTACCTGGCCTGTCACGACACTGGATTTTTGCAGGGTATATTAAACACGATGACTAATTGGGAAGTTAACTGGCAGCAGAGTAGACATGTTTTTTCGGTGTACATCATGACAGCAAATTCTTTTTTTATCCTTTCAGTAGCATTATTAGAAAAATTGCAAGTTTTGCATTAATAGAGATGAGTTATTTGTACCGAGTTATGTCATAGTATTATGCTATTTACCAGGGTAAACAAACTGGAGAGCAAACTGGAAGCAAAAAAACCTCTTTTATGTTTCCCCTCATCATACAAGCTGAGTTGGTAAAGTAATTTTACTGCCAACTCCTCCAAAACTGGACATGAAAAAAGAAATTCTGAGAAATGTTTTTTCTTCACAGTATTTTAAATTTTACTAAGTAAACTTGGCCACTGATATCAATATCCACCTTCTATAAATGGTCCATCCCATTTCAGGGGAAAACTTTTGTTGACTTCGTTAATTAGGTTTTTCATGGTTTTGTAGAGACAATTTGGTCCTTTTTCAGTCCAAGTAACTTCTGTTAGAGTGGTTTGGATGCCTGAAAGCTGGAGAGAAAAGCATCCATTCAAGAGAAAAACAAAACCACATTATTGATAAGCTACTTGCGCTCTTGGCCAGTGGCTCCAAAGGCTCTTTGTGAGGTTTAAAACTTTCGCACAAAAAAATTGTCAAGCCTTTAGATAGCAGTGGGGTTGTTTGAGGACACTCCTGAGGCCTTGGGCCGCAGGGCGAGGGAGGAAGGCCAGCCTACGTAGCCTGCTGCAGCCAGAATTGCTGCCACACAGTGAGGTCGTCTCGGTGGCGGGGTCTGATGCCCTCAGTGGTCTGTGGCTTCTGGACCATTTGTTCAGGATAGCAGTTTTCTAACTTTTTATGCAAGGTTCCTTTTTGTTGTGTGTAGTAGTGTTTTGGTTTTTTTTTTTCTTCCCAAACTCTGGGATGGCTGGCTCCCACACTCCCTGGCTCTGATAGCTGAAATCACAGATTGCCTTTTCCACAAAGCTTCCAGAGCCAACGGAGTTGCAAGCGCTGGGGCTGCAAGAGCTGCAGGAGCAGGGGAAGAGAGAAGTGGAGGGAGGCAGACAGAAGCCGGCTGGAATTTTCCTCTGCGCCTTAGAAATTATCTCCTGCTTCCACACCCCGGGGGGCCAACCCAGTTTGAAAACTGCTTTTGACCTGAACTGAATTACATAAGCACTGATTTCTTCCCTCAAGGGTCACCTAATTATGTGCTTGATACTGTGAAATAACCCACGGCACATGAGCCTCTAGGACTATTTGAATATCAATGCTCTGCAAAATACTTGTTTTAATATGTTTGAATTAGTCACACCAGAAAATATTGTTTGGCTTTAGTGCCCACTTCCATCCTTGGAAGCCAAAACTTTCACATTTTATCTTCTGACACAAGTGGTACATGCTGCCGTCCCAAGTTACCCCTTTCTCCTCTTCAACCCTGCCAAAAGAGAATGTCAAAGTACAAAGTCTAACTGCATTAGAATAATGCTTTCCTTGTGTTAGAGAAAGCTACTGACTGATGTGAAAGGCCTTTTATTGATGTTCTGGACAATAAAAATGAAATACAAATTAGCCTTTAGAAAGGGAATTGAATTTTCTCATCCTTATAATACCTTAAAGCTTCTTCTGTGAGTAAGCTAGAAAAAAAAGTATGTGTGTGTACACTTTTATGTTATTGACTTTTCTGTATGATCTCTGTCTTTTTAAAGTCTAAGTGAAACTTATCCCTTTGTGAGAGTTGGAATCAATCTGACATTTATTTCCACATTTTAATAAAACCTCACTTTCTTAGTACAAAATGCTTCAACAGAACTATGACAATAATCTTAAGTAAGAACTTCTACTGGCAATTACATGGAAGGCAAAACTGCATAAAATTACCTAACTTCCCCACAAAATGTATTCCTTAAAATTCAAGCTTCCTTTCAGATAAATTAAAAAATAAAAAAAAAATTCCACAGTCTTACAGTACAAGAATATCTAAATATTCCTATAGTGTAACTCTGTACTACATTATAGGAATATATCTCCAAATACATTTTATTTGCAGTTAAAGCTCTCTTTAAGTTTAAAAGATAACTCCCATATTCTTACAACATATATTTCTATACTCTACATGTCTATACATATATATATAGATATATGTATAAATCAGTCATATGGGTGTATTAGGGACTCCAGTAATTGTAAAACTAATCAGAGAGAGTACGTGTTTTAAGAAAGTTATCATATAAAGTTTTTTAAAGCATATTAATACTATACCTATATGTTATTCAGTGCAAGTAAAGCCCAGTTTTTAAAACAAATTTCTATTAAAATAGTTGGTATGTGAACTCCTTCAAAGAATAGCACTTACATATGGATTGCAGGTAAAAATGTTAGAGGTGGTTAAAAAGGATGGAAATCAATCAAAAAAACCCCACTGTACTGCACAGAGTTTATATGGTGAGTACAATATAGATTACCACTAGTCTGAATTTAATAGTAGATTTAATATTTTAGTGCTACTTACAAATTTAGTGCTAAATTAGCTACTCATTTCAGTGAGGCTTCCCAGGATCATTAGTGAAGAAATTTTGGGCCAGTGAGTCATAAAGTGCTAAAACGGAGACATGTCAGAATGATACTAAACGTTTTCTCTGCGGCAGATCAATGTATATTCCCAAAGGAGACAGAAGTATGAAGAGCTGTGCGCGTATACTCTTACAGATGAAAATCCCATTTGCTTTCTACAAACTGCAGTAGGGAGACAATACCTAACATGAAACGCCTCTAGGTAGACTATCTCCTCATAATTCAGAAGATGATGGCAATTACTTTTTTTTGGAAACCAACGATCATAAAGAAGAGTAAATTTTATACCTTACTTAGAACCATATGCCAGAATAGCAGAAATGCAGTACTGTGGCTTCTTTGGAAAACGACAAGTTAACAGAGTGTTATTATTCCTCCCATTTCTTTCATTTATAGAATCACAAAACAGCTGAGGTTGGAAGGGACCTCTGATGTCACCTGGTCCAAACCCCCTGCTCAAGCAGGGCCACCTCGAGCTGCTTGCCCAGGACCGTGTCCAGACAGCTTTTGAATATCTCCAAGGATGGAAACTCCACAACCTCTCTAGGAAACCTGTGCCAGGGCTTCGTCACCCTCACAGTGAAAAGCGTTTCCTGATGTTCAGACAGAACCTTCTGTGTTTCAGTTTGGGCCTCTGGTCCTGTCACCAGGCATCACTGAAAAGAGCCTGGCTCCATCCTCTTTGCACCCTCCCTTCAGATATGTGTATACGTTGATGAGATCCCCCCTGCGTCTTCTCTTCTCCAGGCTAAACAGTCCCAGCTCTCAGCCTGTGCTCGGAGGAGAGATGCTCCAGTCTCTTAATCATCTTTGCGCATCTTCATTGGACTCTTCCCAGTCTGTCCATGCCTCTTTTGTACTGGGGAGCCCAGAACTGGACACAGAAGTCCAGGTGTGGCCTCACCAGTGCTGAGTAGAGGGGAAGGATCACCTCCCTCGACCTGCTGGCAATGCTTTGTCTAACGCAGCCCAGGTTGTCAGTAACCTTCTTTGCTGCAAGGGCACGTTGCTGGATCATGTTCAACTTGTTTTCCCTCAGGACCCCCAGGTCCTCTCTGCAAATCTGCATAGAGCATTATTCATGGAACACCTGTTTTCTAGGTTTGGGGTTTTTTTACTGGCAGGGGGTGGAGGGCAACTGTTAAAGGAAAATACTTTTTGAAGGATTTATATAAAAGGGACAGAACAAATAACAGTTGGTATGAGAATGAATGGAAAAAAAAAAAAAAAAATGCTTACTTACTGAAGCCAGAGGCCCTTAAAATGATGTCTACCATTTGGTGCAATAGTGCATGCCCGAGCAGCTGTGCCTGTGCAGGGTTCTGCGTTCAGGAACAACTGAGCGTTACTACATCCTGATGACTCAGAAGGTCATCAAATATTGGAACATCTTTACCACCAAATCATCCCTTTTGCAAATGCAATCTGCCTTCTTTTACAGTACCAAAACTGAAAGCATTATTGGAAACAAAGAAGATGCTGAATGGCTTCTCCCTTGTTCCCTCTCTTTGCTTGATGAATTAGCACAAGTGCAACCTACAGTTCTCAACTAGAGCTAAAGGAGGACAGATCCTATCGTTCAGTCTCAAATACCAAGTTAGATTCTTCTGTTCAGCTGTTAAAGAATATCCCTTGAAGGTTTCTGTCTTGTTTCTAAATTATTAGGTATTTATCTCTTGCTAACTCTGCATGAGTGCGTTTTTTTCTGAATAGAGATTTCTCATGTTCTATTAACACAGTTACTCATTAAAGGTAGATATGGACAGAGTTATCCAATAATTATAATATTTATTACAGATATTAGAAGAATGACATTTGCACATGAATAAGATTCCTTTGAAATTCTCTCCATAACTCTCTCCCATGTCTACCCACTAAAAATTGGAATAACTATGACTTGCTTTGAAATCAGACACTAAGTGAGAGAAAAATCATCACATTTATTAGGTTACTGCTTCAAGGCTAACTGTTTCCTAGTATACTGATGCCACTTCTACAGACTCCTGGAAATTCTGATGCAATTACATTACAATTCTCAGTTTAAAAAGTAAATAATTCCAATACTTATGACTGCTACGTATGTTAAGAAATAGCTTTAGCTATTCCTGTTTTACACTTACTTTCCTATGAAGAAACAACAATTCAGAAATCAGTCTTCTCTACCAGAAGCAGAATTAGAGAAGGTCTCAAGTAGTATGACATCCCAGAGATGAACGTAAGAGCACTGCTGTATGCAGATTGAACTAGAACTCAAAAGAAAGTACCAAGTTACTGCAGAAAGTCAGTCTTTGGCAATGCTTGACCTGCTATCAAAGTAGAACTTTAGAAAGGTGCAAGATCTTGATGAAATTTATACACCTGAATACCTTGGAGCAAGTCTTGAATTCCAAAATAAGACATTTGCATGCTGAAAAGAGAGCAGGATTTGAAAAAACAGATCGATAAACAATGGAATATAATACAATTTGGATGTGTCTTTCATCCAAGGGCCATAAGGTACATAGGAAATTTATCTATTAACTATTTTTGGCTGTGTTCATATGCAAAATAGTTTCCAAAATTGCCTCCATGTGATCTGTATCGACACAACAAATATTTTTAGCTCACTCTAATTTAGAGCTCTAAAACATAATCCTGATCCGCTTCAGGCTGTTGCTGAAGATCAGAGTCACGGAAGCTCAGGAAACAGAAACCAAAACTCAAATTCTATTCATATTATGTTCATATCAACAGCATCCCTGAAGCCAGATACAGGCAAGCAAGCACTTCCACCCACCCCAGCTACCTACTCTGCCCAGTGTTGAGAGCGTTAGTTCTCAGTCCAGCCTCCAGAGCTTCTTTCCAGGCTGCCTGGCTGCCCTTAAATGTACTAAAAGCCATCTTTATGTCCACACGTTCAAAGGAAAGCATAGAAATGCAAGCTTTATGCAGCATCAAAGCACTCCTTCCGTAGTCAAAGACATAAAATCTCTTTTGCCAAAGAGACAGCGTGTCACTATTTCTTCTCACACTGACACCAAGAGGAACTGTTGCGCTATGGAGTGCCTCCTGAAAACACAATACATGGGTCTGCACGTTGTCCGTGGTCTCCAAGACTGTAAGCATACAAATAATCAACTTTGCAGAGAAGAAAAGAGAGCTCAGTGAGCCATTTTGGGTAAATGGCACTCAAGGATTCCTTGGAGCTAATTTCTTGAAGCGGCTAGGACAGCCAGAGGGGCACGCTTTTTGTTGCAAGGCTCTCAAAGCACAAGTAAGTTGAGACTCGATGTTAAAGAATGAGTAATTCTCTTGTTCTGCAGCATCCCCAAATAAATTCATTCTTGTTTTGCTGATCTTCTTGACACAATGTAAAAAGCTAAGAGCTGTGCGCCTTCACTTCTCTCGATGCCAAGTTTCCACCTCCAGTGGCCAACCCCAAGCAGAATGCGATGCATTTGAGAATTCAGCAGAGCCTCAAGTTTCAAATATATGAAACCATACTATTCTTTGTCTTGTATTATTATCAGCCACCAAGCTAAATAACCCTGAAGTGAAAAATGAAAAGGTTACAGATGCTTCAGCTGCCCAAACGAACAGAGAGGTATGAGGATAAGGCACAGACAGGTGCCAGACACTATGACTATTTATTTTCATTTCTTGTTTTAGTTTTCAAGCTTGCTGCTACCTCCCATCCTCACAAGCATGAATCATCCACAATATCCAGACATGAAAATCCAAAGCCACGTGAGCAGTGGCAAAATGAATGTATGAAAGCGTTTCTGCACAGACAGCTTTGAATAATTTTACCTAATTCAAGCGTGCCTGTGTAAGCTATTTTAGTTTGACAAAAATGAATTTTGCTTTACACATTTTAATCCACATCTCTAATGTAAAAGGTAAACTGAAGAAGTCTAAATACGTTTCAGATAATTGAAAGTCACTGGCTCTTCTTTTTCACTTGGACTTGGCCCAACCTTTACGTGTCAGTGTCTTTGCACAGGGCCTTTCAGCAGAGATATGCGAGGGACAGTAGCAGAGACCTCTCACATATTGTTTCTTGGCGGTGGTCTCGCAGAAAAGCCCACTTCACTTGTCAGAAATGCAGAATGTCTACTTTGGCACGGCTGGCTGGCTGCCTCCTCCTGTAGCAGGACACAGCTTCCAGCTGGGCCAGTGCTGCCAGCTTAATCATCTGCTGGTCCTTGTCACCTAGCTTCACCCCCAAATTCCCCACTATCTAAATATAGGAATAGCTGTATAACACAGTTTAGTTCGGTTTATAAATACGCTATGGCTCAACCCCCTGCCATCAGTTTGTATAATCGGTAGAGAATTGAACGACTATATAAACTCCTTCTGAATAGGAAATTTATTGTCATTTATGTACCAAATTTTCTGTTTTATATTTTTGTTTCTGCAATCTATTTCATTCACAATTTTTTTCTTCAGATTGGGAAAGAAGAACAAAGAGAAACTGTAAATTCCTGTACTGATTAAACATTTTGTCACATTTTTCATGGCTGAATTCATACCTATTTGCAAGTATTTCAATATTCAGAACGATTTGGGTTAGCTAGCTATTTTCTAGCCATTTGTTCAGAAACATGACTTCTGCTTGCACTCTTGATGTCTTTGTTCGAGGCAGCTGAATCCAGTAACCAGAGAGACGAGAAGATGCTGCAGCTCTGTGCGCCAGGTCCAGCCAGCAGCCAGGCTAAGCACCCGATACGTGAGGGTGCACAGGCACACACGTGTGCACACACATGCACACATCTACACAGATGCACAGCGCTCACAGAAACGGCAGAGCTGGCCCAACGCCGTTCTTCCCCTCCAGCTGATGAAGTTGAAGTCAGTTAGCGGAATACATACGTATAGATGCACAAAACAAGGAGCTGGCCCCGGGTCCCACCGCTCTCCCCAGCTGCTGGCACTGACACGTGAGCAGCTGCTGGAGCTCAAACATCTTATCCTACTGTCATGGTTTAACCCCAGCCAGCAACCAAGCACCACGCAGCCGCTCACTCACTTCCCCCCCCCAGCAAGATGGGGG
>JAOBAS010000057.1:15177092-15214203 GCA_025311575.1 Elanoides forficatus
TGCCATGGTCTAGTGGGCATGGATGATGGTTGGACTCGATGATCTTGTAGGTCCTTTCCAACCTAAATGATTCTATGTTTATTAGCCATTGTGTCCGAATAAGGTGCCCTGTGTGACAACTCCAGATTTAAACCTAAATAAGCCAAGGATCTTTTTTCAATGGCAGAGAAGAATACTGGAGTGATCACTATTACTAGTAATTATTTTCCAAGTGGCTGATCCTGAAAGATCCCAGAGTAGGACAAGACCTTCAGGATGCTGAGGGAAGTAGCAGCCAATATCCTAAATTACAATCCTATAAAAGGACTGCATGAGAAAGATAAGCCTGAATGCATGTTTAAAATAAATAAATAAATAAATCAGAATTTAAAATTCATTATGATGAAAAAGTTTTCATTCAGATGTTAACTCAGGTCCTGTCAAAACATTATTACTGCTTGTGCCAGGAGAGAGAACACTCAGGCCATCCATGACTTCAGAAGTGTGGGCTTCAACATTACCGAAAAAGGATACACTCATACTCTAGCTACAGCCTTTTATTATAGGTTTTGTGGCACAGCTCAAATGAAGAACATCTAATTTTGCCTAAAAAATATACTTGAAGAGCTGATATTGCAAATGGGAGAAGCAGCATGTTCAAATCAAGGGAAAAAGCAATAACTGCCATGGACTATTTCCCAAGATTAAGCCATTCATTTTTCAAAAACTCATAAAACTTCTTTTAATCTTCATGTTTGCTAGGTTGCCCTCAAGATCAATCAACTTCTTAAGGCTGTATGATGAATTAAAGATGAAATTGCTTCTATCTGATCCAAAATTATAGAAACACACACCCCTTGCAAGTAAATATACATGTAAATGGTTATGACAAAACTTGAAAAATTAAGAAGAATTTATCATAGCCACTTTATAGATTTTCTCTACATGCCTCCATTGACTATACAGGCAGCGTCATTGCAAAACTATGGAGACATCATTATTTGCATGCTTTTTAGACCTGTTTTCGTGTAGCATTATGACTGAAAAAAAAAATTAAAATTCAGGTCTTCAGAGACCCAATGGCAATGCTGTCACAATGCAATTTTAGACAATTCAATTTAGATGCAGCAGCTGCTTTTCAATGAGATTTTGATGTTTACCCAGTTTTGCTGCTGGGTTAATTGAGTCATATTGAGGTCAAGTGGCTTGTCTGCAATCACCCAGATGTAGGCTCAGTGAGAATTACAGCTCAGGACTATCACAGCTATAAACCTTTGTTTCCTCCAATAGGGCAAAAACACAAACAGAAATAAAATAACCAGTGAAACACTGTCAGTAGAAAACTGTCAGCTGCCACAGCAGAAGGTTACTTGGGTTACTTGTATTACTAAAGAATAGCCATTAAGTAAAATGGAAGAAAATACATTAACAAGAAAATGAGAATAAAAGCAGAGCTAAATACTTTAGAATTTATTTCGTCTTAAACTGACTTATTTTAAAACATGGCAATAAGTTAAACTTGAGTAACAACCTGAACAATAGACCTTAAATAAAATCTCTTCCTTTTGCCACAGGACAAAATAATTTCTTACTGAACTCATTACATAAACTGACTGCTCCTCTGTCTTTAAAGCAATACCCAACATTGTAGGCAATGTGAAAAAACACATGCTCAAGGAATAACTTGAGCTTCTCAAATTCATTGCTGAATTCTGGGAAAAGGTGTCACAGAAAATGGTCCTATGTGCAGCTGCAATCTCAGCTGCAGCAATAAATAATTAAAACCTCTAAATTTTACAGTGGCACACATAAATAATTAAGATTAACATATTTTCACTCTGAATATCATATTCCTCCTACAAAACCATATTTTAAACTGTTAAGTAATCCTAATTTGAAACTTATCTATCCATGATTAAGCTGCAAGTTACAGTATGCATTACTAGAGACATGAGTTTCGATAGGGTTTTGGAGTGAGGGGGAACATTTTGAATGAGTGTGTTCCCATGCACAAGTATGGGTAAACAGGTACTCCAGGACGGAGCTGATGGCTCAATTAATAGCAAATGTGATGGATAGAACACGGCTAAAAAGTGCCAGGTCAGAGAAGCAGAAGCGTTGTATAGTTTAGAGGAAGAAAAGATAAGTAGGTGGTGGTGTCACTGAGACAACAAACTAGCAGCAGTAGTATTTCAAAAGGCCTTAAGATAGGTGACGCAGTTAACACCAAATGAGGAAAAGGACTCGCAGAGATGAGGGAAGGAGAAGAGCAGCACACCTACATTAGCATTTTAATTTGGATCAAGAGGGCACTTTCTAAGATAGCTTCTTGACCGCGCCTGTTGCAGTCTCCGAGTGTACAAACCAGGCTCTTTCAGAGAATACAAAACTGAAAGATTGCTCCAAGATCACACTTAATGTGCTCCAGCCACCATTAACAGAAGTTCAGTCCAAGGTGCTGGACTGCATCTAGGCTAAAATAACACACCAGAAACATATGTAAAGTAACTGTCAGATCCACAGCACCAGTTGCTTTGCTCTCCATCAAACCCTACAGCCCTGCATTATCTGCAGTCAGACGTAATCCTTTAAGAGCATTTAGGAGCTGGTGGAACCTGAAATAGTTTCAATTTGGGGAAAACTAGACAAAAGCAAGGCAAAATTCTTTGCAATTTGGGGTGAGCATCATTTTTTTAAAAAACAGAAAAGGAGAGATAATCACTGTAACTGTGAATGGATTAATGTAATCATAATTTATGTTGACCTTCAGAGGTCATCAAATCCAAACCCCTACTCAAAGTGAAGTTTAATAACGGACAAATTTGCAAGGCCTGTTAGCCCATCGTAGCCTACTCCAACAGTCTGATTTTTCATGAGTAAAGTTCATGCTATGTATATTATCAGTCTATCATACACCTATATATGTACATTCCTCAACACTTACTGACAGCTATGGGGTTTATTTCTTTAAGAAAAAGAAAAGTCCAGCTTTGTTTGAACAATTATCTTATCACCCCAAAGACACTTCAACCTACATACTTCTGTAAATAATGCCTAAAAATGTACAAGAAACGTTTCTTTCAAAAATACATTAACAGCCCTCCAGAATAAAGCAAATACATATCAATATTCTTTTGGAATTTCCTACTTTTGTTGCAACAGTTCTTGGAAATAGTGCTGAATCATTAAGTAATGCTATTCCTTAGAGGCCTAGTCGTAACACTGAAACATTAAAAAGTTATAATAGCAATTATATTTTGACACAGTAACACCTACTTCTTACTTGCTGCAAATCAATAGTTAATACACTGATGAATGCAAATCTATGCTCAAGAGGCAAGGAACAAACTAATAAAGAAGCAGAAATCAAAGTCTGCCACTACCTAGTTTATGTTTTCACACACACACATATGTATATACATATTAGCATACATATCTAAAAACACACACATGCATACATATATAAAAGATATTGTCAGTATTTCATTTCAACGAACTGTTTTTTCCAATGGAAAACATTTTTCTTAAAGGTAAAAATACAGAACATGCCAATATGTTTCCTTTTGGGCTAAGAAACTGAAAGAAGTACAGATTTCAGGTGAAGTATTACTCATACACTCTCTCATCTTGAATCTTATCACTTGAAAATTGTATCTGTGGCAGAATCCTTTAATTTGAACTCATACTTTCATTAAAAAATCCTAACAAACCAGTATTAAATTTCCCTCTGTTTTTAATTATCAGTTGTTGACACTTACCGAAAATGGGCCCACTCAAAAACTACTTTTACAATATAAAGCACAGCTCTGCTTTTATAATCCTTTGACAACACCGACTCAAAGGTAACGTATGGAATTAAAACTTAACACCATACCGAAGCAGGTAAGGGCCAAAAAGTGTTTATCCTCGGAGATATTCTTAAGCCATCTGGACATGGGCAAGCAGCTCTAGGCAGCCCTGCTTGAGCTGGGGGGTTGGACCAGGTGACCTGCAGAGGTTCCTCCAACCTCAGTCATTCCATAATTCTGTTATTCTATGATCTAATCTAAACCGATGTCTAATCAGATGTAGGAAAAACACCCTCACATCAAAGCCTGCATTGCTAGACACGCTCTTAGAAGTCTCCAGAACATCTGTCCTACGTTAACAGGACAAGAACTTCACCCTCCGACTTCTTTTCTGGTGCAATTACAGCATTGTATGTAGGATACCAAGCTGCATTAGGATTCAGGAAACATGGCTTCTATTAACCCTCCTCCACCTGCTCTCTGATCATGCTGTCGTTATGAGTCCCGTCCCCGTTTGGTATAACATGTCAGATGCCACGGGGTTTAGTTACAGTGGATTAGGATCTCTTGCTTGCAAACAGCTCCGCATCAGCGGTTTGTAAGTGTAACTGCAGGAGAAATAAAACCTAACATAACAGCCTGTTCTTAGCACATCTCAGACTAATTTCCATGATACATGCTTTGTATCTTTTTGGGAGTACTTTGGTGCGGTTGAAGAAGTTCAGTTATTCTGGATGAGAGAGGATAAGCTGCTATTTTATTTAATTTTTGCCCTTCTAACTCGTGTTGCTGATGCCTCAAGACTTGGATGGGTGCCCCTTCTTTTGTCATCAAAATGAATTCATTAATTCCTGTGTCAGAAGAACCAGTTTCAACCAGAAGATGCAATTGATCACAATTTTTAAAAATGTAATAGGAAACGGGGTGGAAAGCTTATCATTCTGACCTTGTAAGTGAATCATGAAAATAATGTTCAAAGGGATCTTCAAGAACAGTGTTACATAGCACACGCTGTCATTTTTTAAAGTTGTATTAATAATATTTGAATTTAACTTTTCAACTGCAAACTTTGAGCGTTGCTAATGAGAAATATAACAGCAGCAGAGAATTCCTCTTAAGGAGAGTAATTCTCTTTATTAATGCATGATAGCACGCTCTTATCTTGACTTTTATGTACACAGACAAATGTATGTATATACAGACAATGGATGTATATATAAAAACACTTGAGGTTTTTAGCCTGCTGACTCCAGAAACTTTAGCATTTGTTTTGTCTGTACTAGCAAGATGAAAGGATAATATTCATGTTGCTTGGGTATGCTAGGCAATAAATTGTTCTGGCAGTTGATTAAATACTAGACCAAAGCCAAGACATTTAATCAATGCATAAAGCCCTTTGTTGCCTACACATTCCATCGTCATGAATTTAACCGCTACTCTGACAAAAATAAAATACTTATGGACAACATGATCTTATAAGCTGCCTCTCTTTATAAGCTCCCTTTCTTATTTCCAAAGCTTTACATGTGATGCGATAGTGACACGATTCATAATCCACAATGTTCTCCACAATCCAATCTCAAAAGATGAATCTATCTGCATACATAAGATTTATTCATTGATTTCACATTATTTTTGTCCCTCATGCATACCCTCACATGTGGAAGGAAAAATTAAAGTACATTTTCAGATAAAATCACAATGAAACAACCTCATTACTTCTATATGCATTAGTGTTTCATTTCAAAAGTCCATAGGCTACCTTGGCTGCCTGTCCATTAATTTCAGTGAAGCATTGTGCCAAAATCATTCGTGAAGTTTTGCCTTTTCATGTGTAATACGAATTATGTACAGATCACAAATAAGACACAACATGAGACAAATGCATATAAATTCAGGATCTGGTAAATATTTGGCAAGAATCTGCCTTAGAACTCCTGAAGTTTTTCAAATTATGTATGGAAATATATCCTATGTCCTGGAATTCTTTGGAACCTTTTCTTTTTGCTGTTTGTAATTTCTTTTTCTTTTTTTCATTTTGTATGACTGGACATTTACATGTTATCATACATACATCACATCCTCCTTCACTACACTATTTAAAAAAAAGGATTGAATGAGAGACCAATGAAGAATGAATGAGAAAGAATGAATAACAAGGGTACTGGCCAGACATGAACACTCATTTAGCACAAGAATACAAAAGAACAACTATTTCACAGCATTACACCTGTCCCTTTCCTCAGGCCTTTCAAAGCTCCTTGTTAAGTCTCCTGGATATAACTATTTCAGGTTCCTTCTCAGGGAAGGATCTGTTTCCTAATAAGGTGCATTTTGAGGAATAGAAGCTGTCATTCCATTGTCAAAGACTTTATTTTTTATTTTTTTTTTAACATCAGAAGGGATTATACTATAACCCCGTAATTTCCTGCCACAGAACCTTGTCCTGCCTTTTGCTGAGCCATCCTACTTGATGTTCCCACCCTCTGTCATGTATTTAGGGTACTAGATGCAGAAACAAAACAGGAGCTCATGTCTGCTGAGCATTATTTACAGTGACTCCATAGACCTTTTCAGTCACTGCACTCCTAGGCAGAGTTCTGTATCCTATACATGTGATGCATGCTCAGTTCCAGAAGTTTTAATGTTTGTATGATGGGATGAAATATTCACATTCTGGAAGAGACTCCACGTTATGAGAATTAAAATCAGTGTCTACAACTACCTAATTTGTCATCAGCCAAATGTCTCACTTGTGTAGATCTGCCAGGAATAATTATATATTTTCTCCAGAAAATGGAAATCTAATGGCCAGAGAAGGGATTGAAAAGTTTAAACAACTCATTACAAATATACAGTCCTAACACAGTAAGGTTATCTCTGACTGCTGTCTGTCTAAGAAGGGTCTCAACTTTATCCCCATACTTTCTGCAGGTAATTTAGTTTATTAATTACCTCTGCTGGACATTACGTAACTGGTACACTTGAATACATATTTTATTTCAGCTGAACTCCTAATATTTCCTCATTAGAAAAAGAATACATAACAAGCAACTACGTATTTATAGACTTGACTACACACTTAACCTTTTGGAAAACAAAGTTTTCAAGTTAATTGCAAGATCCTTGTCCGTTAGTTTTTCAAGTTTGTAATAGTGGTAGCTACAGTAGGGTTTGCACAATACAAGAAAGCATAAAAACATGGATTACGGTATGGTTTTGTAAAACAGCTGTTTTCATATTACAGTACTTTGAACATAATACATTGCATTCTTGATTTCACTTGGACTCAAAACAGCAGTGTATAAATTATCAGACTTTGCTTTCCACAATATATTACTAGATGGTTAGCAAGATATTTTTGTTTTCTTTACTGAAATTAAAACTATTTTGAAGGCACAATTAAGATACAATATATTTTTAGGTTCCCTAAAGCTCATTCAAAATCATTACAATTAAGTAAGACAACGATCTCTAAACTGCTTAAATCACTTAAATCGCTACTTAAATCATCTTTCTTCTATGAGAGTACCACATACTAGAAGAACCAATGGGCTGTAAACTAGAAAAGAACACCTGCAACTGTCCCTATTTCAGGGTGTGTTAAGAACATATATATTCTTGAGAGAATTCTAAACATGTATATCCTCCTCTCCCTCCTTTCCTATACATACCCCAGAGAACTGGAAACATTTTATGTTACTATTTGAAGAGGTCGGTCAGTTCTCCAGCGGAAGCCATTTATTGCTAGCAAGAAGCTGACCTCTCAAATTTACAGAAGATAATCATGGCTGTGCATAATGCCTGTTCTCCGAGTCATAAAAAAGAGGAGGCATCATTTTTGTTGCCTCTGAGGAGAAAATATGTATCTTCAAGGCTATAGGAAGAAAATTCCACAGAGATCACAGAATATCTCAAGTTGGAAGGGACTCTTAAGGATTGAGTCCAACTCCCTGCTCCTCACAGGAGTACCGAAAACTAAATCATCTAGAGATACAGTGGTAAACATAGGAATTTTCAGTAAATATAAATAACATGAACTCTCATATCCTTATTTTTTGTGATCTTTGGAGTTTTGGCTCATTTTGAACAAGATGTAGATTGGCTTTTGCATAATTTCCACTTGCATCACTTATCTAAATGCATTTTCATATAAAGTTCATGACCTAGCCAGGATCATAAATACTGTAAATATGGAAAGACCTTTTTGACATACTCTGCATGTCAAACCCCTAAAATTTCTTTTAACTGAAGTAGTAATTTGCTAATTAATGAAGCTGAAATTACTGAGAAAAATAGATCCTTTAAGCACTTAAAATGATAACAGAAAAATAACTGCAACAATTCTGAGAGCGTAGTACAGGATGAGTAAATCACCCCATTTGATAGTGATTGCTAACTATATTGCGACATCAAAATCACTCTAAACACATGAAAATTACTTCCTTACCAATTTCTATCCATTGCTGCATAACAGTAACAGTTATTGAATAGCAGAAGATGGTCCCCTTGCACTTAATATTTTCTCCTTTTCTTGGTGACAGAAAATCAAAACCATCAACCTACTCACAGTGATTATTTATACTTTTAAAGGAAATAGCATCCACGATGCAATTCAGATTTACATGAATACAAAGACATATCATTTTCTGTATTGTAACTTGCAAAATTTCCAAATTTGATACACAGTGCTTCAACAAACATAAATTTGGCTCTCACACCTCTTCCAGATAGAACTATTAAAGAACCAGAAAGAGGTAAACGTCGCTGCATATAAAATGCTCAAAACTTTATTAATCATGTAGCTGTTCACTCAAAAAACAGTCTTCACATTGCTACAACAAGAGTCTGTAACAGTCATTCTGTCACTCAAATTAAATTTCTTTGATGCATTTGCTAAACACCAAAGAGTAAAACATGGTGGTCAGAGAACCACATGTCGATGATTTTTCTCAGTGGCAGCAAAGGACTGAAACACAAGCAGACCGCTCATTTAAAGTTACTGTTTAAATCAGACTTTGAGGAGAGACTGACAGTAGGGTTCGCTCCAGTTTTCCAAAGTTAAGGTTTTCATGCAATGTTTGCTATTCTGTTTCCTGCAAGAATATTACACCGCAGGCTGCTATAGAGCCTGATCCACATTTTCACTCTGCCCTCCCATCATTGTCGAGGAAAGACATACATGCTTGGATACCCCCCATAGCCCACACAAGACAACGCCCGGTGTCCCGTGTAAATCACTTTATGTCAAATCTTATGCGTGAGACCCAGCAGGGACCCACTGTCCAGCACAGCTTAACTCAACCAGCAACCAGCCGTGCCTTCTCTGCCCTGGAGGGACTGGGGGACTCTCATTTTCAGTGCTTGAAGAATGCCTCAGGAAAATCTGGATCTTAATGTATTTTTGTTATATTAGTTTGCCCGTGCAATTGTATCTTACTTTTATTCACTGACAGAATGTAACTGTCATGAAAGCTGGTGCGAGTCACGTTTTCAGACCGTATCAAGTCCACCGAAACGGCATTTACTGATTAATCTCATTGGTCTTATTATTTTGCATAGAAGCACATGTTAGAAAAAGGGAGAAGAAAATTCACCCGCGCTCTATTTCAGCTGATTTCATTTAATTTGCCCTTTGCCAATTATCCTCAAGCACTGAACACCCACAAGTTTTGAAGACGTGTGGGAGGATTTTTCTCATAAAGAACAAGAAAGTACGGCTTAAAAGTACCACTCTAAACAAATGGTACATTATTACATATGCTGCTGGTTTATTGCTTTAATTAACAACTAGGCATTTTCTCTCTGGTGAACCACAGGAGAGGTTAACAGAGTCCCTGTTTTCATTCATTCCCTTTTGAAGACTCCCTGTGACCAAAAAGTCTAATGCTGGGACTGGTACCATTTTAGAGTCATTCCCTAAATAAATAATATTTCCTACAAAAAATAAACAAACTGATACGGAAGACTACTCGTAGCAGAAAAACTGAACAGTTTTTCAAAAGCAAGGGGCAATATTTCAAGGCCAGAAAACTGTTCTAACGTAACACCCCTTGAATAATGACCAGACCTGAGCTTGAGAGGGTGTTCCTTGGGCCCATAAAGGAGTCCGCACGCTGTTTTGGCTTCAGCGCTCGAGAGCCAAATGGAAAAATTAGCAATTTCAATAAGCACGAATGGAGCATTTACTGTCAGCATATCATAACAGCCCAGCAGATCTCACATTTACCCGAGGCCATTCTTCTCATTTCAAGTGATGAATGGATCGCTGCAGCATTGCTGTCAGCAGGAAAAGGGACTGTCACTTTCCAAACCTGAAAGCATGGCTACTGCGAAGGAAATCTTTTGGGGCGAGGGTATTTCGGCACGCAGCAGCCAGTGCTTTGCCGTGGGGAGACTGGACGTACCCTCAGTGTCACCACCGGCATCGAGCGCTCCTGGCTGGGGACAATTGTCCTGCTCATTCCTACGTGGGGGCCTAAGAGAACAAGACGACCTAGAAACGGGAAAGCTGCGTGTGTTGCTATTAAATCTCATCACCATCTTAGAGAAGTTTTATAGAAGGACAAGGACTCAATATAATTCTGTATGTTGTTAAATCTATACAATATGTTAATAACTTTTCTACCTATAGTGCTATAGAGCTTGGAGTAAAATTCATAGAACAGAAGAGTCTGAGATGACATTAATTTTAACAAGGTATACACACCCCATTAAAATTAAAACCACACAATTCTACTGCCACGCAATCTGTAGATTTAAAATACGTGAACCAAAAACGTGAAGTAAAAAAATTAGATGTGAAGGAATGCAGTAATTAAAGTTTCCTTAATCCTGTCACCCTGTGTGCCTATATTACAATGTTATCTTTAAATAGCATGGGCATTCTTCTTCCTCAGTCTTTCCTCCAGTCAGCCACTTCCTCTTCTTATTTGGTACTCTGGATGTACAATGGATGTACAATCCCCAGTAAATGTGCTCTGATCTCATCTTTCTTTCTATCTTACCACTCAGTATGCAGGTCCCGATTTTACTTACTGCATATCCTGAACTGAATACAAAGGATTTCATTTCCTTATAAGCTCGTATATAGCTTTATCACTGCACTATCCAAGTTTTTCATTAACCTTTCACCTTTCAAACTAGAATATTTGACTGCAGCCTCCCAGGGAAATTATTTTTCCTTTTTCTGCCCTGTCCTAAAAACTTGAGCCAAACAACTCATAAAGAGCTAGTTGTTTTCACTGGAGAGTTAACTGAAATTTTCTGTTCTTAGATTAACTCCTCTCAAATAAACCTTGAGTGAATGTGACCATTGAATGACATGTACTCGGAATGACTGCATGAGCAGCTGAAAACTCTTAGCTTATTCCATATGTAACTTATATAGATTCAATTCCTGAGTTCCAGCTGCTTAACCAAGTACCCCTACATTCAAGTTAAGGCTCTATGTGGTTCACAAGGACATTACCAGCAACACTTGAATTATACTTCAAATGAAAACACATTAGCGATGATAGAAGGAAAGAATGTGTTTGTATTTTTTAACAGCTCTGCAGCTTTTAATATGAGCTGATAACTGCAAATCCAGGTCCCGCTGGAGTTATCAGCCAATTTCCAGTGACTATGAAGTCAAAATCTCAGTCAAAACTCAGACACTTTGGCAGGGAACAGTTTTCTATTGAAAAGTACTCGTATTTTCTACGCTGTACGAGCACAACCCTTTGCTTATTGGGGAAAGAACTGTTCCTAAAGCAAATGAGATGCAGGTGCCTCGAAGCCAGAACAGTGGCTGCAGTTAACGCCGGTTTTTGCTGCAGCATTAGGTTAAGTGCACATCCTCAAGATACTCTTTTCCAGCTCAGCTGGGAGTCATGGCAAAAACTGCCTGTCAGTCCTGGAATATTGCATATCCAGTGGTCCTGTAGTGAATTAAGAGGTTTGTTTAGAAGCCTCATCTTTTGATTTTTACACTTTATTATTACTGTTATGCAGCAACATACTGCAGGACGCTGCATCCCACATGTCCCCTGTGTGCATTCCGGTTGGAAGACCTGGGGTTTGCTGAGGATCTGCTCTGTTTAGGTGCTGAACAGACAGATACAAAGCCAGGAGGTCTAGGCACCTTAACCTTCTTTCCCCCAGCACTGAGTGAAAAGGGTAGGTATCTGGAAGCACATTTCCCTTAAAAGGCAAGGGTTTGCTTTTTATTTTTTGTTTGCTTAACTGTAAAAATTATTCTGAAATAAATTTAATTTTTATAAGATCTTGTCTTTTGCCAAGAATCCAGAAACAGAATAACAATACAAGAAAACTGTAGCCAAAAGCAAAGATGTTACCAGCAAAGCTACTTTTAGTATGTAACACTAATAACGAACACAACTTTGAATGCATTCGATTCAGCCTTTGGCAGTAAAGTATCATATTAATAGTTGTACTTTACACAATACTGAAGATACAATGAACCACGGTTATTTTAGCAGATATAATGTCACACATACAGAAACTGCCCATGACTGTCATTTACCTATTATCTGTAAAGACACAACTGAGAGGGTGTATTTGTATGTACGTGCTCTTCATTTAATAATATACCACAGCTGGGGGTTACTGACTGCTACTTGTAACATACAAGAATAATGTTCACGGCATCTAGATTGAGAGTAGCTGTGAACCTGGGCCTCACAGTCATTAATCCTATTATTACCTGCATATACATATGCATGCATGTATATCTTTTTATATATATGTATTTGTCTTCACATAATATAGATATGCATATTCAAATCTGTGTATGAAGGATAAAAGTTCCACTTATTAAGGCAGCAAAAATGCAGAAGCACCTTTCCTAGAAATTGCAAGGAAGATAAATAGTTCTTGCTCGATCAAGAAAGGCAGCAGTAACTGAAGCCCACTTTCTGAATGACGGAGCACAATGTTAAATACAAGAATGCAGGATAACAGATGAATTAAGAACTGGAAAGGTGGTCAATGGCAGCTCCTATACACAGGTGAAAACCTGTAGTTTCTTAAATTTTGCCCTTAAGCATTAAACGGATTTCTCTTGAAGTGCCAAAGACATCCTCACGCTCCTCTTCTCTCCAACTGTTGACACCAATGGCACATTTTCCCTCCCTGGACCATCCCTCTGTCTTCTCCCCCATGCCCTGGTTGAGGCTGACCTGCCTATAGAAGAAAAATCACTTGTCTTTCCTAATATCTTATGACAGCCAACACTTCTTCCTGCAGTTCTCCACAAGCCGTTATTGAAATAGTGTCCCATCAGTTATTCAGGATGTTTTGGGTGCTATAACACACAGTGAAACCAAGAGATACCGTGCCGATGTCTTGTATCTTTTTATTTCCCTTCATGTAGTTTTTGTAGGCATTTCACTTGGGCATTAATTGTGTAATCCAAAGCCTGACTAATACCGTACAAAAATCCCCAACCTGCCTGGCCTTGGCCTGAGGCTAAGTGCCACACATCAGAAAGAAGAATTCCCTTCAGTTGTCATATTGTCAATAAAACTTCACAAAACCACAGCAGAGTTAAAATGAATATTGAGGCAGAACTACACCTGGGACCAAACACTGAACCGAGCTGTTTATATCGAATGGGGTTAATTGTAATGTCTAGAAAAGGTAGACAGACATTTCGGGGCAGGGGGGAACAAAATGCCACAATAAAAACATGCCATGAAAATGTCACTGAAAAGGCATTAGTACTTGTCCTCATTTGAGCAATCTCTCTGTCACTTTAATAACCCACAGTTGAAGGTGATGAACTTTAATTTGTACTCTCTGCCCTTAGAAGCCAGCCAACTTGATCTTAAAAACTCAAGAGCATCACAGAAATGAAGCTGATCGTGTAGTTGATTATTCCTTGCTGCTAAATCTATCCAGTTCACCTTGTGCTTGAAAATGGAAAGAGTTGTCTGAAAGGGGGGCAGGGAACCCATAAACTGTCCATTATTTGCTCTTTTCACTACATATTGTAAATAACTGAAAAGAGAGTATACAAAAAGCATTTTCTGTTCTTCAAGACTATCATAAAGCGACTTAACACATCAGGCAAAAAACAACTGTTTATAATTTCTTTTTTGGACTAGTTTTTAAAAAGTTTATTTCTTTTTACATACAACCCTCTCATTAAATTTCATTACATAACTGCATTAAATATAAAACTTTGGGATCTTTTTCACTCTCGGACAACAGATATATGTATGAAAATGAATCTACATAAAACAGCTAAACCAAGAAAACCCACCCTACTGCCTTATATGTTGCTACGTATTTTAAATAGCTTATATCAGGATTTAGCTTGCAAGACTGAAAAAAATAAATGCCAAAATCATGGAAAGGTCATATTATAAAGATTTTCTGCTGATTGACAAATTTAATTTGCATAGTTGTTATTATTAACATTATATCAAAGAAAAACATGAAATAGTGTCCTACAGGGGTTCTTTTCAGCGCAGTCTGAAAAAGAGTGGCCAGAATCCACAGTGCAAGCCCAAAAAGAGAAAGGCCAAACTCATTATGTGAAAACGGCCAAGTCATTGGAACAAGTCTGTGACAGACAAAAATTAAAGCCAGTTTTCAAGCACATCCTCATCAACTGTATTCAGACCATCCCTTCCTGCCTTTAATTCTCTTTCTTGGTTCACTATGCACATATATATATGTATTCATATGCTAGCATGCAACTATGGACATATATGTGCATGCACACATGTGTGTGTGTATGTATTAGTGTGTGTATTTACATGCACACATTAACTTCTGCAATAAGTGAAAACACGAGTCCTCTTCGCTGTCCAATCTTGATTAATTTTCTAAACAAGGTCCAAATTATAGCACTCAAAGGTTATACCATAATGCTTCCTGCATTAAAAGGCTGAATTAAGATTATAGAGACAATCTTGACCTTTGATCATCTTCTCAGCCTCTGCAATTAAATACCTCAAGATCTGCTGGGTCAGTCTCGTCACCTTTGACATTAGCAGCACCAGGCTATGTTACTTTGACAGACAGTAGCACTAAGCAAGCACCAGATATGCAAATGCCATTAGTTTTCCTCTATAGTGGGAATATCTGCACAATATTACTTTCAGTGTTACAAATAATCTTTTCTTGCTAAGTCTGCTTGTAAGCTTTATGTCTGGAAGATATTAAAAAAATATATTGTGAATTGACTGATTTCAGACTACCATCAAGTCTGGATATATTTACTACAAAAGAGCTACACTTTAGTCATTCTACACTCACCACTGGAACTGATGAAAGAATTCATTATGAAATATGGTCGTTGCAAACATGGACCTTTATTATGCTTACATGTAAACTCTGACTTTATCATAACAGAGAAAGAGAGAGAAATATTCTTTAAATCCAAATGATTTAAGTGCTACAAGATCTCATTTTGTTACTTTTAGCACATCAAACCTAGAGTTACTCTGAGGTCTTGCATGACTTCTCCAAGTACTCTACCCTCTTCACACTAGACTATTGATTCATGTGTGTCCGCACTTCTATGGAAAACCTGCTCTTTGACATTGCCAGACTCCGTAAGTAACTCGCTTCGTCTCATGTCCTACATTTCCAAGACATACAGGCTGTGTAAATTAGTATCTACTACTTTTTTCCTCCAGTTCTCTCCATGCTCACCAGCTATCTCATAACACAATCATGAACTGTTTGGGTCAAACATCTTATCCATATATACTCTAATGGACATGAACATTTGAGAATGGATGCTACTAAAAAAAATATTATTGACCAAAATATTTTTTAAAATATTTAATCCAGATACCCCTCTCTCTCAGTCTCAGGAAACATACAAATGTAATAACATCCATTAACTGTTTTTCAAGATATTTACTATCTTGAGGCTGTGGATCTTAATTTTTCTTCAGCAACAGTGTTAAGAAGTAACTATACCATCTCAGTGAGATGGGCAGCATCTAATTTATGTTTTGAAAAAGAAACAAAAAACCCTGCATAAATGCTAAATGTCATTTTTAGCAGAACAATGATGCATAGTCTTTCCAGTAGTAGTAGATTATAATTATGTATAATATATAACATATATTTTCTATAACTTATTAAAAAATATGTATATAACAGAGACTTCCCTTAGCATCTATTCTCAAGTTTCTACATTTATTAGTAGACCTTCAGATTACTAAAATTTGATTAACCCATCTGTGACTACTGGAAGATACCCTTAAAAAGAGGGATAATGCATCTTAATAGCCATCACTGTTTAAAAGAATTCTATGTAAGAAACTCTTGCCATAGTGTAAACAGATAAAATTCACAGGCTTCATCAACATAATCCACTCAAAAATTATTTAGAGACATGACTGGAGAAACGGAGGGACTTCTTTATTTCTTTAAGACTTTAGAGACTTAAAAATCAAGCCAAACAAAATTAAGTCAGAAAGCAGCTTTCCAACAAGAGAATATTGATAGCTTGCCTTCAAGATTCCATAGGCTAATACATTTATTCTTCAATTTCTTCTCCACTTGTTTATCAGGCTCCCCTCCCTGCAACTCATCCTCTTCTTTCTTTGTGATTAAAGATACCATTTTTCTTCTAAAAGGATAGGCACAAAATTTTTGATGTTGAAAACCAGTGAGGTAAAGTCCTCAAAACAATCAAGACAGTTTTTTAATCTATCATTATTCCCTTTATTATTATTACTTGTTCATTTGGTCTTCCTACATTTAAAGCTTTGTATTTTGGTCATGTAGCATAGCTGATTAATTTTGCTCCATATGTCTTGCTAATGAGAACCAGGTACTTTTCCCCTGCCAAAGAAACCCCAAAACAAAACCACACAAAGAAACCTGGAGCCACATGTATGAGCTGAGAGATATCTTACAAGCTTTCTCTAGGTTTTTTTTGGTTTGTTTTTTTGTTTTTTTTGTTTTTTTGTTAATGACTCACTGCTTTCAAGATTTTCTCTGGAACAATAATATTACCACTAAAAGTTGTTTTAAAAAAAGCAATCAAATAAAAAAAACCCAAACACATCACACCCGAAAATCTCTTACTAGTGCTTTTGTCTAGGAGCCAGAATTTCAGTAAAATTATTTACTGGACTGCCAAAAAAAAAAAAAAGAATCTGTTAGGCATACTGGAAAACTTAAATGAAAACATAAAATTTATTTAAATACGTTCTACTTATTTTTCATTGATACTTTTACCACTGGTTTCCCCCTTAACGATTTTGTTTTGCCTACAAGTTTCCAAATGTCCACCTGACTTGCATCTAAATTTTCTTGTAATATTTCTCCTCATAGGTAAGAAATTAAAAACAAAACGAAAACCAACCAACCAAAAAAACCCCAAAACACCCAAACTTTTTTCTCTTTTTCGATTTTTATCACCATGCCATCCTCTTACATTTACTGAATTTTCCACAGCACACATGAATACCTCCTTGATAAATAATAAAGCCCCAGCCTGAAGACTTGCAACAAAGATGTTTCTCCTTCCTTCCTATATCAGATAAAGAGGAAGTCACAGGATTTTTTTGTGTTTTGATCAATAGAGGAGAAACTTGAAGAGAAGAGAAAGAGAGGCAGAGGCCTCTACCCTTCCAATCTTCCGTATGCTGGGGACCACAAAACCTCTTCTTTTTTGGTCATACTGGCTGCCTTTGATTTATGAAGGGAGAGGAGAGAGAAGCACGGATCAGAACAACGACCACGAAAGAACTTCTGAACGCTGCTAGGACTGCTTTAAATCAGTCTTGGGTTGGGGGAAATAGTTTAGTTGCTAGGGGAAACAAGGGTTGAGCGAACTGTTCCAAAGACATCCCGAAAACATAGCACCTTCTTCCCATCTTTACGCATTCCTACCACAGTAGCAGCAGAAAGCAGCCAGTAGGCAGGTTCTCTCCAGTCTCTCTGCTGTATTTGTAACCTTTCCGGGTTATGGCACACATGCCCTTTTCAGATTCAACCCTTCTGAAAAAGTCATGCAAGACTTCACCCCAGATCATCTAATATTTGATGCTTCTTAGAGTCTGACTAAAGAATCTCAGCTGCTGCTTTTCTTTCCCATTCCTAAAGGAGCATTTGTAATATTTATTTGTGCAGAAGCCTTGGAAATGTTAATCTAATTACTGAGAAAGAGTCTTGTTTGTTGAACTGATGGCTTTTAAGTCAGTTTGATGAATTTTGGGAGCCTCAACCACTATTTCAGATTTGCATTTCAGAAGAATTTAGATTATAAGTTAATTCAATCACATTACATTCTTACATTATAGACTCTTCAAATAAGTTTAATATTTTAAAATGTCAGTCTCATGACATAGCACTGAGTACAGAGATATGTCCCTTAACTTTCACATCAGCCAGTGCATTTCAATGTATGTGATGTGAATACGCAAATGAAGTTAATTTAGTTTGGGATTCAGTTTAGGACATTTCAGTTCTGAGATCCACTTACATTCATATACCTGTTTGCTATGTCTAAACTCCTACTGTAGCTGTCAGTCTGGCTGAAGGAACCTAGCAAATGGTTTAGCTGAAAAGCTACAAAAAGCTCATTTTATTTACCAAAGAGTGGGTGCGTAGTGGCATGTGGCTTGCCGAAATGGATCCCACATTCAGCCTCCTCCAGATCCAGTGCCATATATGTCATTCCCTTGCAAATGTCTTGGAAATGCTCCTACTGCCTCTAAAATAGTATTAGACACCTATCCCTGTGTAACTGAATCAAGTCTTAGCTATATTTTAATGTCAGCTAAATTGCTCTCTGGCCAGAGAACAACACGAATTAAAGAAGAAAACAATTCTCATGCAGCTATTTAGCATCTAGATGCTTAAACTGAATTCGATGTGCACAACACAGAGGTAAGCATTTGCAGGGCAGAGATTCAAAATACAATTTGAAATAAGATGTAAAGAGCAAACTTAAACGATCATACAAGAGGTAGAAGGCCATATTATTACTAGCTACGCAACTTGGTTGTTTTGAATTCTGTTAGAGGAAGCAATAAAAAAATAAATAAATCTATAAACAGACTTTGGAGACAAAGAAAAAATTGAAGCCATTGTTTTGAGAATATGCGCAAATCAGTTTAGTTCTTCGCCTTTCTGTTCCATTTTCTCTAGTGCCTGGAAGAAAATTCTCTACACTTCACTTAACACCCGCTATATGGAATTAATTTTATCTGTATTTTCTGCTTCTCTCATATTTGCTAAAAGGGCAATTGATAGGCAAGTTCTTCCATATTGTTACAGGGCTTTTGCTCTTTTCCCAAAATGGATGAAGTTAGCAGGAGAGGGTAAAATGGACAAAATACTGCCTACTCTTTAACAAGAGAGAAACTGTTTCCTACTACAAACAATGCATATTAATGCAACCTGACTACAGGTTAGGACTTTTCCCACTTAAATTACAGCTACAAAAACAAACATCACAGTCATATTCTAATATTACACTGAAATGAGATCTGAAGTGTTACTTTTTTGGTCAGAAATACTAATTTAGTTGTGACAAGAAGAACTTTGACAATCAAAGGGCAAGTGAAACTCATTTGCTAAAAGCACTCTTAGGGAAAAACAAACAAACCTCTAATAAAATAGTGGAAGCAAAAGTCAAAGTTATTTGTTACATTGCTGTATTTCAGCAAATATCTCAACAACAAAAGAATTAGTAGTAAAAGAAACTTGGTAACACATAGAAGGCTTTCCTTCAAATAATTCTCTCCTTAAGCATTGTCTATGCCATTCCTCTAAGTTCAGAGCTGTTAGAATGAGTAATTAAAAATGCCTTCTGCTCAGTCACATACACCAATCTCTTCTTTTCCAATATCAACATGCTTCCCTTATTCTGTGTAAGTACAGGCATTACTTATTTTCCCCTCAGTATAAATTAATATATCTTTTAATGGAGTCTTACCTTAAACGATCCTCTGGACTAACTCTTTTAGCACTCAGACTTGCTTACATCTAGTCCACCAAAACTCTTCACTTAAAATCACAGTTCCACTCCCTGTAAAGATCATATTGCTCCTTTATCTACTCACCGCCACGCTTGCTTGGTTGGTTGGTTTTAAGTGCCAAGTTCTCCCTAAGCCAAGCAAATAGCAAACACATGCTGGAATTTAGCATTATGCATAGCTTTTATCAACTTAACCTTGAGAAGAGCCACCCTACACTCACCAGCTTCTCTTTTCAGTATTAGGCATTTGTTTTGTCCTAACACATGTGAAAGGTATTTATCATGTACCATAACGATGCCAATGTCAGACAGCTGACCACCTGCAGCGTCAGAAGGACAGGGGGAATGGTAAATTCCTACCACCTGACTTGCAACTAGCATCAACTTCAAGAAAATCCCAGATCTCATTTATTTCTAAGAACTAGCAACTGCTTTTTCCATCTGTGCAGGACACTTAATGTAACTCCAGCAACCCAACCTGTGTATAAATTCCTAATGTTAGCCTGAAGGCTTTTTCTGCTCACCAAGGCATCCCTAAGTCACAGTGAAAGATTTCATGGATGTCTGGCTAGTCTACCAAGCTTGCATTTGAAAAGGAGATGGATCAAACCTTAATCACCATAAGAGTCATTCTTTGTCAGGATTACCAGACACTTTTACGGAAGAAAAAGACCTTGGAAAAACCTCAGACAAGCTTACAAATGGAGTGTAAGAATAATGAAGGCACAGTCAACTGCCTCCCCTGCTCTCTACAAACCAAATCAACACGAAGGAGGGGACAAAGGAAGGTCCGTCTCCTGCGTGCAATAAAATGTTCTCCTGAACTTGCACACCACTTCGAGAGCCTGTCAGAGTTGTTGACTTCCGTACAAAGACCTGTAAGGGTGGTTCAAAGAGTTAAATAACCCAAATGGTGCAGACATCTCCGTCCTTTTTTGTGTTTTCCTTTTCCATCCCCTCAGTTTTCTCACCATATGGCTATGAAAGCCTGTTTGCTAAACGCTTACAAAACTACTTTCTTTGTGGGCCAATGCTCTAAACCCCAGGACTTCCAGGCTTCACTCAAAAGCATCCCAATAAACGCAAATCACGAAAACTTGCAAATCTGCATTCCAAACTACTTTGGAGTAATTTTAAATCTGTTTCTAGTGCTCTTTTTCTGTTAATTACTTTACCACTGTGATGACACTTACTTAAAGGAATTAATAGAATAGGCTCTTCTGAGAGTTATTTCTGTGTATTGCTAGCACATTTGGTCTTCATTTAAGAAAGCTTACTTCTTCCATTCATTGTCAGATTTCTTTGTTACTAACAGAATTAAATGTAACCAGGGATCCCATGCAAATCTAGGGAACACCATGGTTTTGAATTTGTAAGATAAACTGCTGTAAGGCTTAATTTTCAGATATTTTCTCTTTTTTGTTGGTTTTGATTTTCACTCAGATTTAACATCTTGTTATCTGAACACTTACTCTTTTCTTAAGATAATAATTGGTAAAACATTATCAAGAAATAAAAATATTTGTAAGTATATATGGCCAGTGTAAAAGCTCTTCCTGCAGTAAGACTGATTTTAAAAATGGCTAGTACCATGAAATGGTAATTCCCAATTGTAAATATGTTTTGCATTATTCAAGAGGATGAAGAAATAGTGCTTGCACAAGGTTTATGAAAAATTAATTGTATTTCTTTTTTGCTCACCATTTCCTTCACTAAAGCAACCGTTTCCCTATACATTCTGTATTCAGGATTTCTGATAATGCATTAAACGATTGTGTGCGTACATACTATAACTACGTGCAATGTATGGGGTTTAGGAACCAACAGACTGATACATATAGAAATAGATATTCTTCTTAAAATTAATAGAACAAGACTTTATAATATCTGAAAGAACACTGGTAATTCAACAAGTTACTGCAAGGGATGGTTAGGCTCCATAGCCTCTTTAAAAACAAACAAACAAAGGACCGAGGGAATTTTCTCTAAAAATAAATTGCATATGTTCTTATTCTAAACTTCACATTTATTATCTCTATGTATTTCACAAAATAACTATGTGCTGATAATAATGCATCATTCATACAACTGCAATTATTTTAAGTAGCTATACATAAACAAACAGTTAAATAGTTACATTGGTTAAGCTATAATTGACACAATCTGTCAAAACCAGATCTATTAAACTACAGAAAAATCAATATTTTTGTATTTGAAGATGATCAGCACAGGAACACATCTTACCTAACAGATGAAATTTATGCTATCTAAAATTAAAGTGAATTTTCACATGATGAAGATAAAGGAATATTTTTGATAAACTCACAGCGATCTCAGGTTTCCAATCATGCCTAAGAAGAAAAAAAAAGCATTGTATATTCTCCTACACTGTGATGCTTTTCAAAGGTAATTTGAAGCAGTTTGGGTTTAAAATTTTATAGAGAAAAATAATGTTCTTTTATTTAAAATATCTCTAAAGGTATTCTATTTTATTTCTGTCCTAAAAAATGATACACTAACTGAACTATATGGCAGGGAAGTTATGTGATTCAGCAACATGATGTCTGTATGTGTGGATGCATGTGTATATCCATGTGTAAACATAAAACCAAAAACCACAACTGCTGTGAATTTGAGCAGAGATATCTAAAATACAGCTGAACAGCAAAGATTAAAGCCCACCTTAAAAAATGAGTTAGAAACAGTTATGTCTGAAGCCTCTACCTTCGGATGTGCAAGGCCATAGCAAGGGTAATGAAGCTAAATACAACACTGGACAATAATCTGACTCCTTCCATCCTTCCTTCCTTTCTCTCTTTCCTTCTCTCTTTTTTTCTTTCAGAAGTGAATCCAGAAAACTCTATATACTTTACCTCTTTGTCTCAAGTGCTAGATTGTGTGTGACTAACAGAAACAGTTAAAGATTCCCAAGCAGATGCTCAGGTTTGTTATTGACTGGGACTGCAAATAGATTTGAACTGTCTCCACAGTTGCTGTTCTTCCCAGTTTGAACCTGGTAGTCAGATCTGAATTTGAAACTTCAAAGCTGAATATGATTGAATGAACTATAGGCAGTATTTTCAGGGCTGTTAAGTACCTAATGAATTTATTTTAAGTGTGTTAAAGTTGGAGAAGGTTTTTTCATCTGTCATGTAATTTATAATACATTATTTAAACTCCTATTTTTACCTGGTTTTCTCTGGATCTTATGCTTACTTTACAGCCACTCCCATGTTTCTGAACAAGACTTGGTTGCTTGTGTGCGTTTTTTCTCCACTAAATGTTTCAGCTTACCAAAGCAATTCTTATTCGTAAACATCCAAACACATAAGTCTGCACAAAGACTCAACTACAGAAAAGTAAAGCGGCTACTACCACCATCATTACTAAGGACAAATGGAGGACAAAGTAAGATGTTGCATGTTTTAAGTCCAAACTGATTTCTACAAGGGAAAATATATTATCTCTAGCTCTAAATTTCTAGTTACAGATGCAAAAGTAACCTGACTTTAAAACATGAGTTTAAAAACAACATTAGTTAGTAAGAGCATATTCAGATTCAGAAAGATGTCTGAATTGCTACTTACACTGTATGCAGTAATAGAGATGACTTCTAAACACTATTTATCTGACATACCGATGCAAAACTCTGGCTGAATGTATCATAAAACCCTATTTCGTCTTTTGCAATACAACCCATTGTAGCACTTTACCATAAATCCCAGCCCAGCCTTCCTCTCAGGTTTCATTGACCTGAGCTGGCGTTAGGTTGGGCCATTATTTGAGACACTGTAATCGAAGTATCCAGGCAGGGAAGGAAAAGATGAAAACGTGAAGGAAAAGTCAGTTTAACAGGAACAGTATTTCAGCTTTTTTGTAACATTAAAGGGGGCAGAAAGTTTGTCAGAAACTGCTTAGTACTTACTGTTATACCAGGTGTATATATATATACATTATTTCTGGGACCTTGAGTTGAATATATATATTAACTCTTTGTGCAGCTTATCTAGTTATATTTACTGCCCATCTATGATAAAAAAGAAGCAACCAGGTGATGTGACATCCACTGAAAGACTTAATAATGTATATCTTCTGCTTCCTTAAAATTGCAACATACAGAAATTGCAGCAGAATTGCACAGTGCTGTACGTGAAACAAATTACATATTATTTTCCTCCTTGAAAGCAGAGTATAAGCCCATACATTTTCTACCAATCAGCTCATAGTCCTTGTTTTGACCGTAGTAAGCTGAAAGGTATTTCTAGCTGCCTACCTCCTCTTCTCCAGCTATGGGTGTGCAGCAGTGCCTTGATAATAAGGTTCAGTCTTGATTTTCTCAATTCCTTTATGGCAGCCAGCTTCCCATAGGAAGAAAAGCAGGGATAAGAAATTAAAGGTGAGAATACTGTGAACACTACTGAATAAGGATGAAGGTCATCTTTGCTTCTGAAGGAAAAAGAGCCAGCCTTCACTGCTATCCCTAGGTTAATTTCACTGAAAACGTGAGCATTTCTACCTAATAAAACTCCATGTTTCTACTGTAATGTAGTCACTGCAGAAATTAGTTTGGTCCATTGCTGTCTGCTCCAGCATGTTGTTCTCTACATATCCCGTGTAATAGATATATTTCTCTTCCTTACTATTGGCACAGGTAGCAAAGGTGCAGAACTGTGAAGAAAGGAGCTTCCAAGCAGAGAAAATAGTAAGTACTGGACTATTCCACCCCTTCAAGTAAGTCTAAAATAAAACTAGGCAGAGCCATTTATTCAAAGCACAGTTCTGCTTTTGCTCATTTACCCTTTACTGCCTGCCCTCATTAATTCACAGGTCCATCTCTTCTCCCTGCTCTCCTACTCAAGTTACTGCAAGCATTGCACTGAACAGAAGTTTGCTACTAGGTAATTTTAAGCCTCTTAACTGAGCTTCTCAGTTGTGTCTTCAAAACTAAAATAGCTTATAACATCATTCTGAAGGCGTTTAAAGCCCTTGTCATTAAAATAAACAAAAAATTCAAATCTGTAAGAAAAATTTCCTAAATCCCATCCCTGCAAGCTTCACTTTGTTCCTTGGAAGAAATTACAGTTCTTGTTCACTAATCTTTCTCCAGATTCTCTGGTATAATCTACCAGTAGCCAAGCTTAAAGTGACAGTGGGGCCGAGTATTCTGATTTCAGTGATGAGACTGAAGAGCAGTAAAGAGCAGTAGACAGCTATTTTATGTGAGAGGTTTGTCTAGATATTTCTGTAGCAGTAACTTTGGAAGTACAGAAAGAGTACATAATTTTGCCACATGGCATCAGTTCAGCCTCTTGTATTTTTCTTTGTCAGCTAATCACTTTATAACATAGGAATCTGAAGGAACAAGGGAAAAAAGGGAACCATTATATTGCTGAGTAATTAATTTTATATATTTCAGATTAAAATATCAAATACATGCTTATCTCAGGAATATAAAGTTTTAAACTTGATTCCAAATGGGCATTCAAAACTGTTTGAAAGTAACCTTTGACTGTATGCACAAAACACGTGTAAAAATATATTTCTCTGATACTGAAATGAGGATCGTGTCTTCTACCAATAAGTGTCTTGATCATACTGTTGAAAGTTTCCATCCAACAAATCTAAAACTGAAACACTGATAAAAGAACAAGCACAGACTCCTTAGTACCAACCCTTTAACGAATACTTGCTTATTCTAGTGGGTCTCCTCAAGGTGAAAGGCTTTGTAACTGTTCATAAGAGTATTCAGGATCACAAACTAATTAGTACTGTATTTTTTAAAATCTATCATCAATCTACACATATAAGCACTGACAACTGGAAATTAAGCATGTGCTGAGAAAGCAGTATGTAGCTCAAAGTAGATGGGAACATGCCCTTACCCACCTCCAGATTAAAATCCATTTAGAAAAAGCATGAATAAAAGTTGACATGATAAACAAATTTTAAAGTACCTCTCATTAGCTAAATTCAGCATTTACTTATAGTTGCTGGAAAGTGCAATATCAGCTATTTAAGGTTTTCTTTATCTAAATAGAGGGGATTCATTATGGCATTTTAAATAGTACTATGGAATAATTGACAAAACCATCGCCATTTTTGTGGCTACTGTTACACACTTATCTGAAAAAATATTAATTTAGACATAACTAAATACTCTTAAGTAGCTTACTGTGTAGTTTTTTGTGGTTTTCTTTTAAAGAAAACTATCATCATCATCAGAACCACGCTGAAAGTGCTAAAAAATGTCTCACAGGTTATGTAAAGAGCTCAAAGAATAAATGTTTTTAAAAACACATAATCTGGTAAAAATCTTCACCACATGCAACCCAGACAGCATTCCTTGTCTCCCCCCTTCCCCACAAAAAAAAAAAAAAAAAAAAAAAAAAGTAGACCCTAAACATCTCCAGGTGCTGGTAAGACAATTTCCTTATTTTCCTTGCAACACTGGAATAGCTTCATTGTGTGTTCCTTTTCCAGCCCTCAGCCTTACTCTTTCTTTTTGACTCTTTCTATTCTGTTTGAGTAACGAGACCATTTTTATAGATATGCATACAGAGAGGAACACTGCTTCATCTGTTCAACTAACTGCAAAACCCAACTTTTTCAAACCTTTGAACAATTGCTAGCAACTCTTCTCTGTACTTTCTATGTACAAATTCTAATTTGTGTCATTTCACATCTAGTGAAAATCTAGTATAAGGCTGTGAGACAATATGAAAGTACCTAGATGATCTTTTTGACTGCAAAGGGCTGGAAACAACATCTCAGTGCAAACCATTTTAAAGATGCAGAAAGAAGCTGAACACCTGTTCCGGAAAGCAGGAAGCGGAATCTAGTCCAATTTATGGTGATGAAGCTTGGTGCATCAGAAGGTTAAATACCTTTGGAAGATATCTGGCACTCAGCCTCTATTATCAGGTTAGGCCAGAGGTGTTTCTAGAGAATGTATGTCTGTAAAAATGCTGAAATTTCACCTTCCATTTTCCTTCATGCAACTACTTTATATCAAATAACAATTTTTTACAGAAAAGAGTGAATTAAATGAAATCATTTAATAAAATCCATATAAAATTAAATCTGAATGTGAAAATGAAACTTTTTACTCTGGGATGGAGATTGTAGGAGTTAAACCAGAATCAGGAGGAGGAACACATGACTTATGCATCCAGTCCCACCCATGTTATAAATTTTAGATTTTGCTATAAATTACTTAAATTTACACAAAAAAACAATTTAAAATGTTCAAGATGTTCAATAGTAATTTCTACTTAAGCATGAAACACTTCAGGGAAGGGAATACCAGGAGGAGAAGGAAAAGGAACACACTCAGAAAACATTTCTCTGGTACAAAAGTCTCACTCTTAAGAGCCTCGTTTCATATCTGGTTAACTAAAATGCAGTATATTAAAATATAGTACCTTATAACACATGCATAAAGCCCGCTGTCTTGTACCACTGTTGGTCGGAACCAAATGGAGTCTTCTTCTTTGCTCATTCTAGTTCCATCAAAAGCTATAGGTTCCTCAAAATCTCCGGGTCCAGAGCTTTTGTACCACATCAAACTAAGTCCAGCACTTTGGGCTAGGGAGTAATTAGCTCTAATATATCCATAAAAGAGCGCGCATTTTATACGAACAGGTTCTCCCACTAGAACTTGATATTTCTTGTAATCCACAGACCAGTCAGTGCATCCATCAGCTAAAAGAGAAGAGAAAATGACAAAAGATTATCAAAGGCTTCTGAGAGCACTATTCACACAGCAACCTTTATTGTGGGGAAGCATTGCATTCGAGAAAAGGTCCGTTGAGTGACTAGCAGTACTCTTTTGAACCCTGAAAAATTAACTGCATTTTCACACCGTTAATGTCTGCACTTGTCTGTGCAGAAGAGAGTTATTACAAGATTTTTGTCTTAAATGTTGATGATTTCTGAGATAACCGAGCAATTGCTCTTTTTTCTTTTGTGGAACTCCAGCCTGACCAGTTATAAAATACTGGAGTGAAATCAGTGCAACAGAGAGGCCGTGTGGTACACGGGGTGTCATAATCTGTGAACTGCATCAATCAAATGCCTCCAGAGTAACCATGTAAATGAAAGAAGGTATTACGCAGTGTCAGAAGACATTAGGACAAGGAACTGTGGCCTGAACCAAAAAGTGTGAAAGTTTGGGTTAGATTTGGAGGAGAAGAAACTGTCTTAACAAGAAGAGCAAATGTGCAAAACGATACTGCCAGGAAAATTACTGTCAGTATTTTTAATGAATTATTCAAGAACAAGTTAAGCAGATCTTACTTGAAATTCCTGACTTTCTAGAAGTACATTACAAATTTATTTAAATTATTAATGTTTTTATCTTCCCCTATCGTGACTAGCAACAATTCTAGAGTAATTTTCATATTCTTCACCTGTTAAATAATGTCAGCCACTACCAATATTGTCCCACAATAACTGTTCATCAGAAAGCAATACTAGATTTTTTTTACTTTCTCAACCCCAGCAACAAAACCAAACCTGAAACACAAAAACCCCACCCAACCTCCCTCCCTCTTCCCCATTATTTTTTGTTAGGAATACCAAAACAACAAAAGGAGAACTGATACTTTCTACAATGGCTTCCTCAACAAAAGCTTATGGGTTTTTTTCTTAAGGAATTTCCACCATGGAAATTCACCGTTAGGTTTATTCACTTAAAAATTTGGTGTCCAGCCTCAGCTAGTTAATCAGGCGCCCGATCCAGTCAGTAGAAAACAACCAGTACGTCTAAAGGCCAAATTTTTTCCATCTTAAAATGAATATCTGACTCATATAAATATTTGGTCTTTGAATTTTCCACTTCTTCTCATTAACTTTAAAAGAGCTTGGACAGCTAGCTAGCTTCGAAAATCAACTTTTACAAAGCTGAAGTCACATCAAATGCCTCTCACCCTAGAGCTGGTTGAATACTGACTTTTACGGAGAATTCAAGCTACTGTGCAAGATAAAGCAGTATTCACACTTTAAACATAAACAATGTTTTCATCTCTTATTTGGGAGACTAGGTTGCCAGTTAGTGCTTTTTGAGATTTAAATTTGGATAATACCACAGTACCTATTATACATAGCAAAATATGAAAGACACAAACATCTCCACAGATCACTGTGTAAGTAATAACCTAAGCTGATACAACATTGAAAGACAGACAAAAAAAGAATAAAAATATTAGAATCAATTTGCACTGTGAACAGAATTCATATAGAGAAATATTTCATACATCTTTGGATTGTTTCCTCCTGCCTTTACTTTTAAGACCAGGAAGGGACAATAATATGTCCCTGTTGAATTTTCCTACTCAACAGTCCCTAAAAATTAGCAACCTTTACAAGACCCTAATAAGATATAGATGTACTCTTGCAGAAACTGAAGTGAATGGTGACAAAGCTATGCTATTAGCTTCCCCGTAGGCATTAAGAAACTAACTTCCATTTATATCAGAATTCATTTACATCTTTGATCATTTCATTTTTTACCTTTTTGAAATAGCATTCTCTCTCTGATCTGATTCCATTTCTCTCTGCTTCTAAATCCCCATGCCAAAAAATGAATTAACAGGCACCTCTAAGCAGTGTTAATTCCATTATGTAAGTTACCAGGTAATAGCTTCTTCATCATACTTTATTATCAAACTGTAATCTTGCCTTTCGCTGCCTAATTAAGTTAGTATACTTTGGTTTCTATTATTAGTCTGCTAGTCATGTTTTCTCTCTCAGGATATTCAGTTCTAATGGTTCCCAGTTCCTTGAGCTTGATGAATCCATGAGAACATATCATATAATAACACCAACTCTGTTTCAAGCCTTCGTATTGAATGAAGGATTAACTATGCAAAGCAGATATCCTTGACTTCATTCCAGCATGCTATTCCTCATAAAAAAGTGCTAAGGACCACCTGCAGTCCAGTTTAGTAGGCTTAGGCAAGCATGTTAACAAGTATTCTATATTCATATGCTAAACCAGGGAGAACTTTACCAAACTTTTGAAAATTAACATTATCAAAGTTCAGTTCCTGAGTTTTAAGGAGAATGTTAACAATAGATTGAATATGCAGGCATTGTATTTACATTAATGCTCTGTGAAACAGTTATTCCAAATATATAAATTGGATGACATTTCTAAGGAAAGAGAATACAAATCAAACACTCCTAAATGCCTAGAATTGTCTAAGGTTTCACATTAAGGCTTCATATCACAAAGTACAACCAACATCACATTTTAAGGTAAATATTTACTGAACTATTTGATCATTTGTTGGCACTAACCACATCAATATGTCCCACCAGATAGCTTAAGAGAATATCAACTCAAGTAAATATGAATACTGGCATGCTCAAAACATTATGGATTTGTATTTTATGTTTTATCTAGTGGTGTACTCCATGGGTGAACACTGGGTCCAGTCCTATTTAACATCTTCAATAATGATCCGGACGATGAGGCAGCATACCTTCAGCAAGTTTGCTGATGATACAAAACTGAAAGGAGCGGCTGATACACCAGAGGGTCATGCTGCCATCCAACGGGCCCTCAGTAGGCTGGAGAAATGGCCTGACAAGAACCTCATGACATCCAACAAGGAGAAGTACAAAGCCCTGCACCTGGGGAGGAACAACCCCAGGCACCAAGATGTGCTGGGGGACACCCAGCTAGAAAGCAGCTTGGCAGAAAAGGACCTGTGGTCCTGGTGGACACCAAGTTGAACATGAACCAGCAGTGTGCCTTTGCAGCAAAAAAGGCATCCTGAGCTGCAGTAGGCAAAGCATTGCCAGCAGGCGGAGGGAGGTGACCCTTTTTCTCTACTCAGCACTGGTGAGGCCACACTTGGAGTACAGCGTCTAGTTCTGGGCTCCCGAGTACAAGAGAGACAGGGAGGTTGTGGAGTCTCCATCCTTGGACATATTCAAAAGCCACCTAGACAGAGTGCTGGACAACCGTTTCTTGGTGGTCCTGCTTGAGCAGGGGTTTGGACCGGATGACCTCCACGGGTCCCTTCCAACCTCAACTGTACTGTAATTCTGTGATTTATTGCAGTTACATTCAGTGATAATCTTAAGAAAATGTATCCTCTTCTCAGTGTTGTCTTTCAATGAAGTGAACATGAGTGTTTCTCTTCCTGCTTACAGAAATATTACACCAGTTAAACTCTGCCAACACTGACATTCGAGTCACTCAGAACTGTATTAACCTTATTACGGCCGGAAGCTTTAATACCTTAAAAATCTTCCAGAAAATACCTCACACTAGTGCTCAGCCAATGTGCCTTCACCTATGCGAAGGTGCTAATGCAATTTTGACAGATGTAATAGAAGTTCATCATTCTCATCCTAAGACACAGACACCCTTCTGTGATATTTTGTGATAACAGTGATATTTCAGGAGATAACTGTCTATCTGTGCTTAAAATGCTCCTATTCCACTGTAACTGAGGAATATAAACAGAGGCTTAAACACAAACAATGGAAAGAAAAATAGACTGTCATGTCCTTAAAAATGAGATTACTGTGAACACTCAAACAGACGATACCATGCATGCACAGTGACTGACACTTCCTACGTGCACTCTGCACGTGGTGTGTAGAGCACACGTGCGTTCTTCAGTCCAGGAAAACTTGGATGTATCAGAAACCTAATTAAAATCCTGATTTCCAAATTCCTTGAAGCATGTAAAGATACATTTTCAGAGACCCAAAGACTAGTTATGATTCATGATGCCTTTTACATTCACAGAAATCTTTAGATTTTTCTCTTGATATTGGCACCTTAAAAATGTTACATATTTGCATGTTAGACACTTGTATTACTCCCTTCATAAATAGGGACAGAAAAGAGCAAAGGCTTAATGTTCATTCAGACTTGTTAATATTAAATAGACTGAGGGATTTCTGTTCAGTTTTGTATTCTAACTGTGGTCCATTTCTATTTTGACTGGATTTTCTTTCTTTTCTTTGTGTATAAGTAGGGCGTTGACCAAAGAAAATATCTAACATTTCCCTTCTTAGTTATGGCTGCTACCGACACACAATCAACACCTACTTTTATGCTGGTTCTAAACAACTGTGGGAAAAAAAATACACTCAAGACTTTTCAATGTTTATATTTCTATCGTCACATAATCAAGCAGTCAATCATCTTTTATTTTATTTTATAAATTGGAAAGTACTTGAATAATTCAACAGCTCTGAAATTTCAGAACTGCTTTCAAATGAATGGTTGTAGTCCCTGATCTCTATTTTAATACGCTGCCAGTTATTGCTACACATAATAGCACAATACAGGGTGCAGGATGAATATCATTCACTCGGTTATTTCCTTGAGTGATTTCAGGGTATGAAATAAACCACACTACATCACTGTCCTAATAATGAGATCATTCTGCTGGATAAACAAGCTTCTTGCAGGCTGTACCTGCTGATAGGATCCAGCACACAGAATATTTAACGTTACTAAAAACGTCTTCCCCTTCATTTTTCAGGATCATGTGTATCATTTTCAAGGCAAAATTCAGTGCCGAAAAAGGAGAAAAAAATAAAGCTAATAACTCCTGAGTCCACTGCTACAGTCTAGTTTCATTCAAAAGCTTCAATTCAATTTGTAGGCTTCAGAGTTAGTAGAGCTGTTCAAGTTTCCAAAACATTGGTGGAAATCCAAATTCCAGACATCTAAGAAATTTAGGTCTGACAGGTGAAAACAGTTCTCCTAAAGCATTTATAACAGTAACAGCAAATTCTCCTAAATTTATTGCACTTAATAATATTTAATAAAATAAAAATCAACAGGATTATTTTTTCCTGCTTATTTGTGTTTATAGTTCTGTTCTTAATGTCATTTCCTACAGAGAGGTTTATGCAATGTCACTGTGCATTCTATTTATTTGTCAGCCACTTCAGGATTTTTGAACACATTACACATTTGCAACCAAATCTGACAAAGAACTGATCTCATAAGCTGTGAAAAATGGGTAAGGGAGACAGCACCAGGTCTTGTTCCTAAAGCTGGGAACTTGTCAAGGAGGGCATTGGCGGATGCAGAAATAAGAAAGTAGTATGTAGGGACAGTAAATACGATGGGTAGAGAAAGCGAACAAAGGATATTGTAGCAGGGCAGCTAAGATTTTGGGGTAGGGTGGAGAAGTATGGGGCATAATCTGCTCAAGAAAACAGGCTTCCCTTAACCGGCTGTTCATAAAATAGCTTTTCAAAGAGTTTATCAAGTCATGCCTAAGACTTGAGGTTACTTTCTTTAAAACAATTTTCACAACAATATTTTATCATCAAAATCACATTCTGTTCTGGATGATCTCTTTTCACCCTGGTTGTTGCTTTTTGCTTGTTGCTTAGACTAGCTAGCATTAGAAAAAGAAAACAAAAATCAAGATTTTATCCTTTACAGCACAATTATTACAGTGCCTGAGCCAAATAACTCTATGCAACATAAAACATAGTATTCTAGCATCTATTTTTGGTTTGTGCATCCTTTTATTTGCTGTAAAAATGAACTCTGACAGGAATAAAGAAGCAGAGCTTAGAAATGCAACACACTATGGAGATGAGAAAGGGAACATGGTCGGTTCTATTCTTAGACCACTTAGATTTTGTACTTTCAGAAAAGTATCAGTATAAAATTGGAAACATGAAAAAATATGGATTTACCATTACTACTAATGTTTTCAAATGACCACATCAAGTATGTTTTATACACGATTAAATTTCCTTTTGCACTATGACTCCTATTACAGCTTTGCACATTACTATGCTGCACTTCTGTTTGAGATAGCATTTTCATTTTGAAATGCCATTTTTCATTCTCCTGAAAACTCTTACAAAAATTATGTTGTAGGCTAAAAACTTACATATTTCATTCTCAGCCTAGAAGTGTGTAGTAGCTGGTTTCAGGGAGTACCAGTAAGGGAAAAAGAAGATGTTGAAGGACATTTGAGGGAGACAGAAAAATTATTTTGGATACCATCACCTGCTAAAGAAGTTAGTTCCTATAAATTGCAATTGTCCCAGCCCCACCTAAGAAAAGTTTTAAAAGTGGCAGTTTTCTTAGTTGAGGAATCTTGGCAAATGCACTAGCCCACAGGAAGAGGAGTAACAGAAAAAGAAAGCTATGGTTCACCATAAATTAAAAAATAAAAATGCTGTATTTCTTGGCTTCAGAATACTGCACTAACATGAAACAGACTACATACGCTTAGATATTGGACTACTGAGAGGCAGAATAAGCATGAAAATATCTTTATGTCTATCTGGTGAGAAGTTTTTTTGTCATTCTCTTTTTTACCTAAACCAAGCCAAATTAAATAGTATTTTTGCCTGAATTAACACTAATCCTTTAATTATCACTATTATGTTGTAGTAAAAGTTAAACCATGAAAGTTATTTTTAAGAAAAAAAAAAACAGAATAAATATACTATGTAAGACAGAGCAACCAAAGGAAGAACAAATGCATGTTGAACTTCTTAAGTTCCTACTCTAAAACAAGAATTCTTCCCCGATGCTCATTCAGTCCCTCTTGCTTCTTTCATACCCTTCTTTTCTGGTTCACCATGTCATATAAAATAGGAGGCTTAGTAAACACACCTTTAAAGGTAGCCTAGCCCATACTGACCTACCAGGTTCTGATGGGTTGACCCAAGCCAGGCACCCACACAGCTTCTCAATCACTAAGCTCCCCACGCAACAGGACAGGGGAGAGAATAGGAAGAGCGAAAGCAAGAAAATTCATTGGTCAAGTTAAAGATAGTTTAAGAAGTGAAGGAAAGAGAAGAAAACCACCCAAGCGATGCAAAGGCACTCACCACCTCCCACAAACAGACCGATGCTCAGCTAGTCTCTGAGCAACGGCTACCTTGAAAGCCAAAGCCTCCCCACTTTTATTGCTGAGCATGATGTTATTTGGTGTGGAACATCTCTTTGGCCAATTCGGGTCAGCTGTCCTGGCTGTGTCCCCTCCCTATCTCTTGCCCCCCAGCCCTAAGCCTACTTGCCTTGGGAAGCAGAATGGGAAAAAGAGAACCCTTGATGTGGTGCAGGCACTGATCAGAATAGTCAAAACCCTGCTGTGTTACCAACACTGCTCTAGTCACAAATCCAAAACATGGCACCATATAGGCTGCTATGGATAAAAAAAACTCCATCCCGGTCAGACCCAGTACACAGGTCCCTAATCTTTTGTGTGCTTCTGTGTGCTACCTTCTTTCAATTATTCATTTTCAACTCAGAGACCATCTGTACATTTACAATTACAGCATAGATATGGCAGCATAACATAATCAACAGCCACAAAACACAAGAGTTTGTTCACTAGATTAATTTCCAAAGCCTGACATTAAACGGCATTAATGATGAGTGCCCATCTGAAATGAACTGCTTCTTGTTTGTTATATTTACTATACATCTTTATTTCAGGACAGTTCTACATCTTTTGTTTCTTGTGTGGCTATACTAGAGTATCTGCAGTTCTTTTTGGACCTTAAGAATACAAGTCGCTTTCCTCCCTGCTCCCCAAACATACTATCATTTATTTTGAAAGATAACTTCTACTCAGTGCCAGTGTCACACAATTTCTATCGTTCACTATATGATTTAGATATGGAATCTCAACATTACTATGTGAGGAAATGAAGTCTAGTATGTACTGGCCTTGGATTTCCCTCTGGAATTGCAAATGACTAAAACAAAGAGTAACCCAACCCGAAGAGAAACCACCATGGGAAGTGGTTACACTAATTTCTAAAAATCGAACAAGCACATGTAAGGATGTCTTTTAGAAAGATTTCCAAGAAAAGAGAATCTCTGGGCCATACTGGTGTATCATGTTTTATAGCAGATGGCAAATTATTTACTCCCTTCCATAATCTCTTATTGTTGAAACTGCTTCTGAAAATACATTCTGTTCTCCAGTAGCTTCATTTTGGAGATTATGAGGAAGATCAAGGATTTCTTCATGTTGGAATTTCAGTAGCACTTGAGTAGCAGCCGCACTTTATACCTTTAGATTTTCTTCCTACAAAGAACACAACTGCTGAAATCACAAACAAGTTGCTGAATATCAGCTGAACTGTGATAACTAAATATGTGAAGACTCTCCACTTGGGACTGAATATGAGAAAATTCAGCAGATTAGTTCATAATACATAAGGATTAAAATTAATCAAATTAAGACATGCATAGGAGAGTGCAAACACCTTGTTGCAGTGTCTTAGTTGGTGGAAATTCTTTAAGCTCCGTTATCATGACTATGTGACTAGGACTGTGCAGAAATGAAAAGAATTGCAGTGAGTGCTTCAGAAGAGCAGAGACCAAAAGAAACACTATTTATTTCAAACAGACAATGAGTCAAAGGATCATTTTTTACTGTAAAGTCTCAACGATTAACAGTTCTAACCACATAATTATTAATTATACATAGGCCGTGAGGTTGCCAGCAATAGTATATATTAAAAAATAATTAAAAATTTATGTTTATTAATCTGTTCTACATTACCTTCACTCTTAAAATACTGGAAGAGAGATGATATATTGAAACTGTGATCTTGAATTAACAATATCAATATTCTTTGTCAAAGTATATGTTAACTGTATACAACTCCTAGTGATTCTGATGACTATTTATTGCCTACAGGCAGTCCTACTAGACTCAAGCTGTAGCCAACAGATTTATTTATGGCTGTCGGCACCAAAGCGCAGCCTGGCCATGAGCATCGTTGCATTGGGAGACAAGAGGGTTTTTCCACGGTACAGGTCAGACCGAGGTCTGCATTGCCCTACCATCAGACAGGGGTAAATAATGATTAAAGATGGGAAGACAGACCCACAAGCTGCACCATCCATGTAGCTGTCTCTTTAGCAGGGGACACATGTACTTTAAAACACAGTTGTCCTTTTTAAGAGAGATAAGTCAATTCTATGTTGTGCGATTACGTATCTTAACAAATTGAAAAAAAATATACACAGTTAAAAGATATTTCTAAATATTTGGTGTACTGCTTTGTGCACATGCATACAAGCACCCAAGGTTCAGAAAGGGACACATTTTCCTTCTCTTTTGCATTTCTTTTTAATCCCAAGAGCCCTATAAAATTTTCTGTGTGAACAGCTCATTGGGAAAATAAATTCTTGACGTTATTCTGAAGCTTACTACCAGCACACAATACATCACCCAGTACCATAACAACTAGAAAATACGTACTAGCCAAAATAGGAATTGTAGCCATTGCCAGTTTGGAATTTTTTAACTAAAGTAGATCCCCCTTTTATATAAAAAATACTGTTATTTAATGACTACCAAAAGTGGAATATAACAGACCCGGGGGGGGTGGGGAGTATGCTCGTTCCATAAAA